>JAQQAC010020896.1:65254771-65415013 GCA_029783875.1 Phataginus tricuspis
GGGTGGGAAGGGAGGGATAAGAGGGTAAAAGGGGCATTACAATTAGCAGACGTAAGGCAGCGCGGGCATGGGGAGGGCTGTACAACTCAGAGAAGACATGTAGTGATTCTACAGCACCTCACTACACTGATGGACAGTGACTGTAATGGGGTTGGTGGGGGGGACCTGATGAAGGGGGTAGTTTAATCACCATAATATTGCACATGTAATTGTAGATTAATGATACCAAATAAATTGTAAATAAAAAATTAATAAAAATTAAAAAAAAAGAAAGAGTGAAGGGATGGCCGCACTGGCCTGTGGCAGATCTGTCTTCTTCAAGTAAATAAATAATTGAGAAGATCAAAAAAAGTCAGCTACAGGTAGGAGTGTGTGTACTCCTGTACTTACCAGCAGAGGATTAAAAACCAATTTCACACCTGCAAAATAAGGTACAACTAATCTGATTACACTATAAAGATTTTAAGCAGCTCTTCTTTTTCTAAGGCCACATTTATTTCTCAAAAGTAGGGATCACCACACTTCCTTTCTTAGCAGTGGTTCATGTGAAAGAAGAAATATACACAGAGGATAAAAATTTTAGAGCCAGGCACACCTGGGCTTACATTTTAGCTCTGCGAAATACAAGCTCTATTAACTCAGACAAGTCACTTAAACACTTTGAGCCTTGATTTACTCATTTGTAAAACAGGAAGGATATTAGTATTGTCTTCCTCAAGGACAGTTTGGGGGATTAAAGGAGATAACATGTATACGTTTTCCACTGCATTGTTAATATAAATGGTGGTGATAGCAATATAACACTGCCTACCGAGAAATCGCACTTTTAGTACCTACACTCCCCGAGGCACATAGTATGTGTTCAATAAATACTTGTTGAATGAGTGAAATCTGATAATTGCTTCCTCTCCTTGCCCTTCCAATGGAGGGTGATATCAGCTTCTCTTGCTGCTCTTCCGGGTCACTGTCTTATCCTTCTGAACGGCTGCCTTCAGCTCTGCTCACTCCTAGTAAATAGTCTCCCTCTCTTTCTAAGACTTCTCAGTTCACTCAGTTTGAGTTTGCCTTCTGTTTTCTGTTAGGACGCTCTCTGACACAGGAGTCTTAACTCAGAAAAAAGAAAAAAAGTAGTATCAAAGCTTCCAGCAATGATCTGACTTACAGGAATGTAGTCTGAAGACCTCTGGGCAAATCATTCTCAACTCTAGGAAACCAGCTGAAAGGACATCTTGTTGATGAAATGAAGAGCTTATGCTAAGAGGTGTCCTCACATTATTTAAAATAGACCAGAATCTGGGAGGAGAATTAAATGTGCCACAACAGGAAATTTGTTAGATACATTATGGAACACCCATTGATGAAATGCCAGAAGCCACAGAATTATGTCAAGATTTCAGCACTAGATAAATTATGGTCGTCTAGAAAGAAAGTATGGGTATTTTTCTTTTACCCAGAGAGATGGATGTGTAGCAATTTCAGGAAAGTCCAAGACCCTGAGTACATGGATATTAAGGATATCTTGTGTTGAAGCTATTGAGGATATTCCTGTGTTGAAAATGCTAACTCTGAGTCCTGAGACTCCAGAACAGGTGAGAGAAACAGGAAAGCCTACTTGCTAGACTCAGAAATCTCGGTCTCTCTGCAAGACACCATGCATGTGAGATGAATAAATAATTAGGGAAGCATGGGAATTTTCAGTAGCTGTAGGTCCATTTTCAATCAGCCTATTTTCATAAGGACCAGAGATAAAAAGATAAAAATACATGATAACAAAATCCATGGGGACAGGGGCTTTTTTTCATTGCAAAATATGCAGTGATATATTCTTGAATGCATTCTCTATGTATGCTTAATGTCTATCTCCTCTACCAGAATGTCAGCTCCATAAAGGCAGAAATCTAGGCCTATTTTGTTCACTTACTATATACACTGTGCCTGAAACAGTGCCAGGCACATGGTAGATGCTTAAAAAGTGTTTATGGAAGAATGACACCTTGTCGTACATTCTTAGTTAATTAAAATAATTTTCTAGTAACTTTAGAAACAGCTTCATTAATATATAATTCACATACCATAAAATTCACTCATTTAAAGTACAGTTCAATGGTTTTTAATATATTCACAGATTTGAGCAACCATCACTATAATAAATTTTAAAATATTTTCTTCAGCTGAAAAAGAAAACTCCTTACCCATTAGCAGTCATTTCCATTCCCCCTTTTCTCTAGCCTCTGCAAATCAGTAATTTGCTTTCTTTTTTTCTATGTATTTGCTAATCTGGAAATTTTATGTAAATGAAATCCTATAATATGAGGTCTTTGTGACTGGCTTCCTTTAGCATAAAGGTTTTAAGGTTCATCTATGTTGTAGCACATACCCATACTTCATTCTTTTATAGTTGCATAATGTTCCATGTATGGATATATCTCATTTATTTAATCTATCCTTCATTTGATGGACATTTGGCTTGTTTCCATTTTTTTCCAGCTTTATTAAAATACAATTGACATATAGCATTGTGTAAGTTTAAGGTATACAGTGTGATGATTTGATACATGTATACAGTGAAACATCATGATAAGGTCAGTTAACACCTCCTTTACCATTTTGTTGTTGTTCTTGTTTTTATTGTTATGATGAGAACATTAAAGCTCTAATCCCATAGCAATTTTCAAGTATATAATACAGTATTGTTACCTATAGTCACAATGCTATACATTAAATCCCTGGAACTTATCCATACTATCACTAAAAGTTTGTATCCTTTGACCAACATCTCCCCATTTTCCCCACGCCTCACCCTTTATAACCACAATTGTACTCTCTGTTTCTATGAGATTTATGTTTTTTTATTCCACATATGAGTGAGATCAGTTTTGTCTTTCTCTACCTGACTTAATTCACCTAACATAATGCCCTCAAGGTTCATCTATGTTGTCACAAATGGCAGGATTTCCTTCTTTTTTATGGCTGAATAGTATTCCTGTGCATGTATAACAGGGAATATATATAACATTTCCTTTATCCATTCACCTGTTAATGAACACTAAGTCTGTTTCTATGGTTTTTGTAAATATGCTGCCATAAACATGGGAGTGCAGATATCTCTTCTAGATAATGATTTAATCTTCCTAAGTTATATATCCAGAAGCTGGATCACATGGTAGTTCTAGTTTTAATTTTTTTGATGAATCTCCATACTGTTTTCCATAGAGGCTGTACCAATTTATATTCTCACCAACAGTGCACAAGTCTTCCCTTTTTTTCCACATCCTTGCTAGCATTTGTTATCTCTTGTCTTTTTGATAATAGCCATCTAACAGGTGTGAGAGGATGTTTTATTGTGGTTTTGATTTCCATTTCCATGATGATTAGTCACGTTGAGCACCTTGTCATGTACCTATTGGCTATTTGTATGTCTTCTTTGGAAAAATGTCTATTTAAGTCCTCTGCCCATTTTTTAATTGGATTGTTTGTTTCCTTTGCTATTGAGTTGTATGATTTCCTTATGTATTTTGGATATTAACCCCTTATCAGATAGATTTGTCCTATTCTGCATATTGTCTTTTCATTTTATTGATTGTTTCTTTTGCTGTGTGGAAGGTTTTAATTTGTTGGGTCCATCTTGTTGATTATACATTTGGTGTCATATCTTAAGAAAATCATCGCCAAAATCAATGTCATGGAGTTTTTTTCTCTGTTTTTTCTAAGAGTTTTATGGCATTAGGCCTGACGTTTAAGTCCTTAATCCATTTTGAATTAATTTTTTGGGATGTTGTAAGATAGTGGTCCAATTTCAGTCTTTCACATGTGAATATCAAGTTTTCCTATTGCCATTTTTCCTATTGTCATTTACTAAAGAGGCTATCCATTCCTCACTGAGTATTCTTGGCTTCCTTGTCAAATATTCTGTCACCATATATATGAGGGTTTATTGATGGGCTCTTAACTCTTTTACATCTGTTTTTATGTCCATATCAAACTTTTTTTTATTACTACATATAGCATTGTAATATAGCTACAAAGCCTCCAGCTTTGTTCGCTCTCAAGATTGCTTTAGCTATTCAGGGTCCTTGTGGTTCCATTCAAATTTTAGGATTCTTTTGTCTACTTTTTGGAATCTGCAGATTAAAATACTGTTGGGATTTTGAGAGGGCTTGCTTTGACTCTAGAGCGGCTTTGGCTAGTATGGACATTCAAGTTAACATCTGGTTTCATTTCCTTATTCCAATATATCTTTGCTCCCACCCACCTCCTTTGTGCTTATTGACAAATATATTACATTTCTATGTGTTAAAGAATCAACAATATAATTACATATATATAGTTTGATACTATTGCTTTTTAAGTCAGTTAGGAGAAGAAATGTGTAATTACACTGTCTTTTATAAATACCTACAGAATTTCCTTTACCAGCCCTCTGTGTTGTTCGTTGTGGTATGTGACTGCTGTCGGGATTCACTTGCTCTCAGCCTGAAGAGCCTCTCCTATCACTCCCTGTAAGATGGGTCTGCCAGCAACAAAGTCTCTCAATTTTTGTTATGTGTGAATATCTTTATTTTACCTTCACTTTTCAAAGATATTTTTACTGGATATGATTCTTTGTTGACAGGATTTTTTTTTCTTTCTGTACTTTCAATATATTATCCAACTGTCCTCCATTGTTTCTGATGGGAAGTCAGCTGTTATTCTTGTTGCAATTCCATTGAATATGACAAGTTATTTTTATCCTATTTTGAGTTTGTTGAGTTTTTTTTTTTCATGTTTAGATTAATGTTATTCAATTTTGGAAATTTTCAGCTGCTATTTCTTCAATTATTCTTTCTGGTCCTTTTTCTCCTTTCTTCTGATATTCCCATTATGAGTATGTTTTAGTGTTTAATGATTTCTCACATTTATCTAAGACCCTGCTCATTTTTCTTTCTTCATTCTTTCCGTCTGCTCTAATTGCATAATCTCTATTCTTCTACCTTCAACTTTGCTGATTCTTGCTTTTGCCAACTCAGATCTACAGTTGAGCCCCCTAGTAAATTTTCATTTTGGCTATTGTACTTTTTAATTTCAAAATTTCCATTGTTTATATTTCAAAATTTCTATGTATTGATATCTATTTCATGAGACATTGTCATTTCCTTTCTTTTAATTCTATAAGCCTGGCTTCCTTTGTTCTTTGAACATTTATATCTGCTTTGAAGTCTGTCTGCTAAGTCCAATATCTGGACCTTCTGGTGGTTTCTACTGCCTACATTTTCCTGTATATGGGTCATGCTTTCTTGTTTATTTTCATTACTCATTTTTTTGTTGAAAAGTGGACATTTAAATAATATATTGTAGCGATTCTGAATACTGATTACCATCCCCCCCACACACACACACACATGCACACATGTGGACAAGTAGACTTGGTGGTGGTGTTTGCTTACTTGCTTATTTGTTTAATTATTTCCCTCCTCTGTGTGCAGCCTCTGATATTGCTCCTTAAAGAGTGTAGTAGTCCTGGGCATGCGCAGAGTCATTTGAGGGTGATAACTGTTTTATCATAATTCTCTTTGACAGTTTATTTCCTGATCTCTATTAAGCTGTCTGCTTCTTTTGGTCTCATATCCAGCTGTTAGATTCCACCATTGCCAGCTGCTTTCTCCACTATTTTCAGCAGTGATATGGGGGCATATATTGCCTCACAGTCTGATCTAGTCCAATTCAGGACCCTTTGAAAAGGTAGTTAAACATTGTTTTCAATAGGTATAGTTGTCTTGCTGAGGAGGCCACCCTAATATTGTCATTCCAGGAATCATAATAACCTTGTGTTAAGAAAGATGTTGATACCTGTTTCAAATCTTTGAGGATCATTTCAGCTCTACAGATGAACTTCTTGCTCTCATTATTTTGACAGCACCCTTGGGCTTGAACTTCCACACTCAGTTCCAAATAAGTTTAGGTCCTTTGAAGGGAGCTTTGATGCTCTCTGTTCTTGCGGGCTGGGTCTCCCCCGGATAAAATCTCTGCACCATTGTTCCAGAGCAGGAGGTGGGGGCAGTGGACCACTTCTCCTGGAGTGACATCCTGCTTTATGAATGGATCACTGTGTGTGGGCATTAGTCTCTGGTCTTCTTGGCTTGTCACTCCTGGCATGATGCTGTCACCCTATCAGTAAGCTGTGGTGGGGGTTATTGAGTCCAGTATTGTCCTGCTACACAATAGAGTTCCCCATGAGTAGGGACTAAGTGGAAGAAGTGACCCCAGAACTCCTACCTGTTATTGCATGAAATAGAGAGCTTCTCCTACAGGATGCCATGAATTGGGAGCAGTGATAAGAAGGGCTGGTGCCCTGCTTCTCCTGGGATGGTATAGTAGTTCTAGACTGGGAGCTGGGAAAGAGTCAACCCTGTGCTTCTGGCTTCACCTGTCCATGGAAGAGCTTCCAGCAAACCAACCTGGGGGACAGAAAAGTGAGCAGATCATTGCTCAAATATCACAGATTCACTCTTCTTACCAAGATAGTAGGTTTTCTTGAATAAATGTCTCTCCATTTGCCATGTGCCCTTAGGACAATTATAGAGACTTTAAAAAGATTTTTTTAAAATAGTTTTCAGCAATTATAGTTGTTTTGCTGGGGAGGCCACAGAACTTCTAACACTGCTTTTCCAGGAATCTTAATAACCTCGTGTTAAGAAAGATGTTGATACCTGTTTCAAATTTCAGATATGCACATAAGTTATAGGAGGGGAAAAATGTCCACATAAGCAATTATAGCAGAATCTAATTACATGGGGAATTTGTGGAGAATTGCAGATGCACACTTTATATTGTGTTTCTAAAATGTGTGGCCTCATTTCATTACCACTTTTCTGTTATTCAAGAAGCCTCAGGGTGTGATAAGACCAGATTTTTATAATAACATCAACCAACATTTGTGTGGCACTTAACACTGTTACTCTTTTCATTTACATAATCTTATGGCTGCTGTATATTACTAAACTTGCTCAAAATGGAATCTTTCAGGCGTTGTCATCTCTACCTTATCTTTTTCTGCCTCTGTTTTGCATACAGTACTGAAAAGAGTGAATTTAAACCCTGTTAGAGAATAAATGACTATGCCTACATTCAGTCATTCATTTTTTCTTTATAAGGCATATGGTTTATTAATATTTGTTAAGGGCATATAATGTGCACAGCATTATATGTGAATGCATGTATGATTTATTCATACTGTACTTGGTTTCATAAACAGCATAAGGCACCTTCCAAAAATCTGCACAACAAGATAAAATAAATAAAAAGAGACAATGGGAAGTATCAATGTAAAAAAAAGTAAGCTGGTGTCCCTGGGATTGGATTGTTCTAGTTCTAGCATGAAAATCCTGCACCCAGGGAAACCCCTCAATCTAAGGCAAACTGAAATTGTTGGCCATCTTCATAATACCCGCAAACAATTTTTTGATTCTTTCAATATGAGTTCTAAGCAGTTTTCTACTCTCATTTTATCCTCACAACAATGCTTTGAGGAAGTTACTATTTTCATACCCATTTTACAAGAGAAAACTGAAACATGAAAAGTTTAAGTAACCAGCCCAGAGACCTACATCTATTACATAATGGGGCTAAGATTCAAGGCCAGGGTGCCCAGTTCCAGAACTGAGGTTCTTTACTATAAGCCATGTAAGGCCCTATATAAGTGCAACGAATTTGGTTCTAAGTTTCCTAGTAGCCAAAGTGAAGAGGAAAATGTGACCAGTTACAAACTTTACATTGTCCACAAAATAAACCATTTTCAGAAGCACACAGTTATCTTTAGTCTTAAGACCATCCATTTTCACAATAAATATTTATTATTTACTATAGACAGGCATTGTTCTACATTCTGAGGTTACAGGAATGGACAAAAAAAATGGAACCTCTGCCCTTGGAGCTGCCCTGCCAAGGTGACAGGCATTAGAAGGAGATGGATGTCATGGAAAGAAGAAAGCTGGGCGAGGAGGATGGGAGCTTCTGGGGAATGAGGGGCCTTGTGAATACCTCAGGATGCGTGTTTTAGGTAGAGGAAACTGCAGGGACAGGGCCCTCAGTCGGGAGGGATGCAGACTGAGTAGAATAAGTTAAGGGAAGAAGAGTGAGATGGAAGATCAGAGAGGACATGAGAGAATGCAGGTCTTTGTTGGTCATTGTATAGACTTTGGCATTTACTTTGAATTAAATAGAAGTTTGACAGAAGAGTGATATGACATGACTTGTATTTTAAAAGGATCACTCTATTTACTCTGCAAATTTGGCTATAGGAAGAGAAAGGGGAATGAGAGAAATGAGGCAGAAGGCTGCATGAATCATCCAAGTAAGGGATGCAAGGGCTTAGACTAGGGAGGTAACAGCAGGGATGAGGAGAACATGTTTTGTCAATATAGTTTTGGAGGTAAAGTCAATAGGATTTTTTGATAGATTGGGTGTAAGGTGTGAGAGAGATGAGAGAAGGAAGCCTCTGAGGATTTGGGCAACCGATAGGATGATATAGCCACTAACTGAGATGAGGAAGCCTGCAAGGGGGCCAGGTTCAGTTCTAGACAATTTGCATTTGAGGTGTTTGTTAGATCCCAATTGGGTGTGCTTAATAAGCCATTGGAAGTATAACTCTAGAAGTGGGAGATTTGGGCTGGAAAAAGAAGTTTGAGAATCATCAGCTTATAAATTATATTTAAAACCATGAAACTCAATGGAATCACCAGGAGATGAGCCCAAATATGAAAAAGAAGTGGTCCGGAGTCCTGGGGCCCTCCAGTATTAAGAACCAAGGAGAAGATGAGGAACCAGTTAAAAAGACAAAGGAGTAGCCAGTGATACAGAACACCAAGCTGAGCAAGTTGTTCTGGAGGCCAAGGGAAGAGGAATTTCAAGGAGGAGGGAGCAATCAGCTCTGTCAAAAGCTACTGTTGGTCAAATTAGAACAGAGACTGAGAATTAATTACTGGAGTTAACGACATGGAAGTCATCGGTAATCTTAATAAAGGAGTGGGGAGGTTAGCAGTTTTAAGACAGAACAGGAAATGAATTTGAGATGATATAGACCGTGTTAAAAACTGGTCCAATTCTGGCCTGCACCTGTCCTTGTAAATAAAGTTTTATTGGAACACAGCCAGACCTATTCTCTAATGTGTCTATGGCTGCTTCTGCATTACAGTGGCAGAGCTGAGTAGATGTGACAGAGCTCCTTGGCCGGCAAAGCCTAAAATACTTACTCACTGGCCTTTTCCAGAAAACGTTTGCTGACCTATGATATAGATAACAATATTGAGTTTTATTTTTTAAAAGGAACAGGAATTGGACTGAATTAGGGAAATAAAGGTAAGTCAAGAGAGAAATTTGTCCTATTGAGAAAGACTATAATGTACCGAATTACGACTTTACAACTTTACATCCATAGAGGAAACACAGCACTGAGTTTTAAGGGCTGTTTCTTGAAACTGTCCTCCATACTGGCAAAAGGCAACACTTCAAAACACTGTTAACTGAAGTATTTTAGGCGGGGTTCATTGTTCTGCAATTCAGGGATCTGGCTTCCAGACGCCATAGTCTAACCTTCATTTATGTATCTTTGAAGGGGTGTCCTCTATACATTCAGGTCATCCTCCTTTGATTTTTCTTTTTTTTCCTGATAAGACTTCAAAGGATGGACAGTAGTTGTGTTGCTTACTTAACAAGTACCAGCAATGTAGCTGGTGAGTGTTGCAAATTTGGAATTCAGCCATCTCAGCTGAATTGGGGTAGCACTGGGGTCCATTTAAGAGAAAAATCTGGTCCCTAGTCTCAAGTGGTTTGCTATCTGGGGACAGAGATAAGACAGATACACGCATTTGAACAGTATGAGGCAATATGCGATACTAACCAAAGGGGCTAAGTTTCTTATGTAACGAGATGGAACTGTTGCTCTTCTCTGCCCACCACCCCCAGTTCCAGTAGACGGCCTCTCTCCAGCGGCTCAGGCAGGATGCCTTGAGTCTTTCTCTCACATGCCATATCTAATTTTCTGAAGGAAGGCAGTTAGCTTTGCCTTTAAAGTATCCCAGATCGGACCACTTCTTACCACTTTCACAGCCGGTGACCTCTTATTTTCCCTCCCAAACCCTAAACCCATCTCTCACTTGAGATACAACAGTAGCGACAGGTCTCCCTGACTTTCCTTTCCTTTCTGACTATCTGTTCTCAACAGAAAGCCAGAGTGATTCCTTCAAAATGTAAGGCAGGTCATGCTACTCCTTCGCCCCAAATCCTGCCTCCATTCTCCATGGCACTCAGAGTGGAGGCTGAAGCTCCGTGAGTGGCCCTCAGAGCTCCCAGTGATCGGACCTGCTCCAGCGCCTCTCCCCCACTCATGATCACATGGGCCCCCTTGTTTAAGACCTTGGCTTGAGCTTGGAAGGCTCTCCCCTGGCTCTGCATTCAGTTCATTCTATCACTTCCTTTGAGGCTTTGCTCCATTTGCGTCCTGATGAGACCTCTTGACGCCTGCTCAGTAGTACAGCTTTCCCTACCTGCAGCTCGGCCCTCCCTTCCCTCACCCTGCATTACCTTTCCTTTTGTTTCATGTCACCTGTCATTGTCTGTCATACTCTAACACTTGCCCATTTAGTCTGCTTACCATTAATTGTCTGTCTCACTCACTAGCATATAAGATTTGTGTCATTCTTGGTGTGTTTTGTTTAATGTCTAGAACAGTGCTCGGTACACAGTAGGTTCAATAAATATTTGTTGAATAAATAAATGAGCACTGACTACATAGTAGGTGCTCTACAGGTTTACTGAATTGAACCTTCACAAGCCATCATGAAGTATTATTAATGTCCTCATCTTGTTGATGAGAAAACAGAAGCATAGAGAGGTCAAGCAATTTTCCCAAAGCCACACAGATAATATATGGTGCAGCTGAGATTTGAACCCAGTGAAACAGGGTAAGAGGCTTATCGAAGAAAGACTGTGCTCCCCAAATTGGGAAACTGCAAAAGACATCAACTTCTAGGGACCTTGCCGGCAGGGTCATCAGCCCTCGAAGGACAACTGAAAGGGAAAGAAGCTTGTTGGAAAATTAGCCAGAGCCTGTTGGGGTATAAACCCCTGAACTGCAATTTGCTGCTTTCATTTAACATTCATTGCTCTAGCAATAGGTAATAGCTTCGTTGTGCTTTGTTTCAGTTAATAATGAGAGAAAAAGCTAGGATAGAAAGTGTGGGCTGGATTTTAGAGGCTTCTTACCTTTGATCTCACAGGGCATGTTTTCATACCTCCCGTTCCAGGCCAGGTGGTCGTCTACGACTGTAAGCAGGACATATGAGACGCCACATTGTTCCACCCGCAATCTATGCCAGCATCATACAGATGCTATCACAGAAGGGGCATCTGATTATGCAGTTTCTCCACAGTCAGGTGGCCCTAAAGAAGTGAAGAGTGGGTTTGCTGTAAAGTTGTCTCGGGCACTTGTTTAATCTTAGGGATATTAAATTTCCACTGCAATAAACTGAAGAAATATACATTGCTTCTGCAGAGACAGGACTTGATTTCATGTGGAAATAATAAAAAGAAAAAAAAACTTGCCGGTGAGTGCGTCCTATTTGTGTCAAGTTTTTTTATGACTCAGCCTGTAGTCCATGAGCTAAGAGTCAGAAGTCTGGTTCGGCTGAAACTTCCAAACTTAATAGTGCATGCCATGGCGTCATTTACTGGAAGCAGGCGGTATGTTGTGTTTTCTGAGTTTTTCATCCTTTAGTATACTTCTCCAGAAGTTTTCTTGCTTGGAAACCACAAAAGAACACTAGAGAGAAAGTGGAATTACAGAAATGAGGAAGATATTTTGCCTTTTTTTTTTTCTCCCTTAGAACATCAGCTGTTTAGTGCAAATGGCCTAATAAATGCACTAGTTTTATGTAGAATAATCACTAAAAGATACTTATTTTTCTTCCTCCCTCACTAAGTAAACAAAAAGAAAGATAGACAAAACACCAGTTTGCAGAGACACCACACGATGAGCGTGCTCGGCCTAGCCTGCCCTTGGGTCTGTGCCTGCCCCTGCGGGCCCCAGGACACTGAGCACTGGCTCTGATAACGATAACTACCAACTCCTGTATGAACAGTTACTATGTGTTAGCGACCGTTCAAAGTGCTCTACACACATTATCTCATTTAATCTTGTGACAACCCTAGAAGGTGGGCATATCTATTTTCATAATAATGCTGCCCGAGAAGTCACCACAAAATGCCAGTGCATTCGACAATAAGCATATATTGCTCACAAGTCTGGGTCAGCTGGGTGGAAGGGGGTGTGCTTGGTGGTGGCAACTGGCTCTGCTGATGGCACTCACATGCCAGCTGATCTAGGCTGGCCTCAGCTGGGAGCACCAGGGAGCCTCTGGTCTACTCAAGGATGTCTCTTCTTGCAGCAGACTGGTGCCAGTATATTCTCCAGGTGTTGGCCGAGGGGCAAGAAAGCAAGCAGAAGGAAACACACAGGTCCTCATGAGGTCAGAACTGGTTCACTGTCACTTCCATCTCATTCTGTGAGTGAAAGAAAGTCAAAAGGCTGAGCCTAAAATCAGAGTGGGCAGGGACTGCAGAGCTTTCATGGCCAAGGGTGTGGAAGCCAGGAGGGTGGGGAATGGGTCCTCAGAGCAGTCTATCACAGCAGGGGCTATTGTCATTTTATTCATGTTGTAAATGAGGATATGGAAACACAGAGATGCTGAGTCACGCATCTAACATCACCTCACCACTTCACAGTGGAACCAGGAAATAAATTGGGCCGTCTGACCCCGGGACCCAAGGCTGTTATCCACTGTGCGCACTGCCTTCCTCCTACTTTGACCCTTCTGCTCTGATCACCCTAGAAACCATGTTCTTCACAAGGGGATAAATGCCTTCCCTAGACAGATACAACAGTGTTCATTCATCGTCAGCCTCTCCATCCCCGCTGTAACACCTTGGCAAGCTGTGTGCTTGAAGCCCTTTCCCCTTTGATTCTGCAGGGGCTGTGCGGTTCTGCTTCTCCTTCTGCCCTTCCTCTGCCTGACCCTCTCCACACACCACGCACTATGCCCCCTTCTCTTTCTCGGCATCCCTCTGTCCAAGCACACCCACCTCTTGGTTTTCATTACTACCCCTCTGTAGGCACCTCTCCTCTGACCCCTCTCTGGCCCTACGGAAGCTCACTGTGGTTTATAGCAACCGAACTCAGTGGTCTGTCCCTTAAAAATAACAGGCCCAGTGGAATCAGAGGCTCTTCTCACTGGCATCTTAATGTTTCCTGTCACCTAACAACTATCCCAGTGCTTGAAATCTCACCATAAGAAACTTCCTCTTACAAAAATAATATCACTAGAGAGTATATTGTACCTGAGGTCTCTTGCCTCACCTCCTTCTCTGCTGGCATAGCACTTGGAGTTGTATGAAATTGCCACTAGATGACTGCTTTTGACCTACAAATATGATAATTTCATATAGTTCAACTTAACACTGTTTGCTACCTTGTGCTGTGATTATTTATGGACTTGCGTTTTCTCATAAGGCTCAGACATCTTTGAATGGGGAAATCATGCCTTCTTCTGCCTTAATCAAGTGGCTTAGTATATGACACTATGTAGGGATTGGACCAAGGAGGTATTTAACAACGGTTTGGTGAATGAAAAAATAAAAAATACTATCTGAAATCAGAGTCCCAGAACTGAAGACAGAGGGTTAGGCGGGAAACAGGAGAGACACAGCGACACCAGAGCAAAAGTGGAGTCAGAGTTGATGTCCCCAAACTGTCCCTCACCATGCTTCTCTCCATTGCCATCTGGGTGGCGTGGATCACCCTGCTCTTGATTCCTACCCCAGGTCCCAAGTGGGATGATACCATCCTCAGCTCAGCCTTGGTTGCCAAATGCTGGGTATTCCTGTTGGTTTATGTTGTACCTGAATTTCAGCTACTCACAAAGGCAACAGAACCCTATGGATTATCCTGTTGAGGATGCTTTTGTAAACCTCAACTCATGAAGCAGAGCTATGGTGTGGAAAACAGAGCCTACTCTCGAGGGGAAATCACACAAGGTCTCGAAGAGCTGGGTGACACACTCTATGCCCCCTATTCCACCCATTTTCAGCTGCAGAATCGGGCCACCCAGAGGATTTCTCCATCCCGTGGGCCCACACTCGGGCCAGCCCCTGTGGTGACTATGAAGGATGGAAAAAGGGCAGTTGACTGTTCTGAGGAGTGGGGCACGCAAGTCAGCGGGACCAGCAGGGAATTTAAAGGGATGTGGGCTAAACCCTGAGCCCAGAAACGACAAAACTGTACAAAACAGTCTGGGAAGAGCTTCCCTTTCTGCTGACCTCAACCACTATTCTGTTCTGGAGATAATGGGGGCTGACCAGTCTCCCATGCTTAGCAGCTCTGCAGTATTTTTCCTTGGTTCCATATTTAGGGTATTTCTTTTAAGTGGGAGTCTCAGGCAACTCAGGGTTCACCTCTGACTATTCCCTGTCATTCAACATGTGCCTAAAGCTCTGGTCAGCTGGCCACACTCCAGCTCCTCCAGCTTCGGGAGCCCGCTCCTCCGCCTCAAGGCTGGTTTTGTGAGGGTGGCTTGGCCCAGCGCAGAACTGCACATCTGAGCAAAAACAGCGAAGGCCTGTCCCTGCCTGAATCTACGCTGGAAGCCAACTTCCTGGCATTCTCCTGTCTTGCCTGGGTAGGAGAGGCTAAAGGTTGCCCTAAATTTACTCATCTCTGGGGTGCCTAACTCAGGGCACCGATTCATAGGTCACCCATCTCTTGAACCATTCCCAACCTTGCTGCCCGCCCCACACTGAATCACCCCAATATGCTTTCCCAGACGTTCTTCTGGACCTCAAGGGTGGACAAGTCCAATTTCTCTCTGCCTGGAGAATCTGGGCAGTTCTTACTATAAATTCCTGGCACTGAGTTTTCTCCATCCACTTGTTCCTCAGCTTCTGTAAATAGCTTCACGCTGGGTTCACCCCCTGTATTCTCTGGGCCTGTCTATGAATGGGGAGTGTTCCCTGTATTAGTAAGTTGTGTCAGTCCCTGCCTTGTGTCAGTCACATGCTTTAAAACACACTGAAGTTTCTTCCAGGTAGTAAATGCAAGGAATTCTTATTATAAAATATGTGGAATGTTCAGGATGTGTAAAGGTTAAAATCTAACCTGCCCATAATCCCACCACCTTTTGATAGTAACCAGTAACTTCATTATTATTGAATTTCCTTTAAGGGCTCACTTACTTGTCTTTCACATAGTTTGAATCATCCTATATACCCAAGCTTTTGTTCTTTTCTAAATTTTAATATTATTACCTTAACATTTTCTAATGTAAGGGGAGATACATCCTAGATACCTTTTTTTTTTAATGACAAAGTTTTTTGCATGTAAAGATTTCCCTGTATTTTGGGTTATTTCCTAAGATACATTCCCAAAGGTAATTCCCAAATAGTGACTTTAACTGGGTCAAAGAGCATGAACACTATTCAGGGTCTTGATAGACATTTACACAGCACTTTACCAAAAAGTACACTTTCCTCCATTTCCATTAAAAATGGGTGAATGCCTGCCTCATTACATAAAAATCAATTTTTACCATTCTTTTATAACTTGACTGGCAAAATTTAAACCTGCTGTTTTTAAGTTTGCCTTTTGTGGATTACTAGAGAGATTAAACTTGTTTTCAGACATACGTTATGTATTTTTATTTTCTCATGAAAGTAGTTTGTTCATAACCTTTATTGAAATCTAAGTATTTTATAATCAGCTGATTTTAAGAATATTAGATTTTTTTTGCCTATTATGTATTTAAATTCAATTTACTTTTTATAAAATAACATCCACATATAGTTAAAAACATCAGGGTACTAAAAGCCTATGACAAAAAATAGTCTGTTTTCACAGGCTCTTCCTGGGCTCCAGTCTCCAGTGTCAGAAACAATGTCTTCCAGTTTTTTTAGGTGTTTTTTCTATAATTACTTCCATTTAAAAAAATATTACTTATATCTGCTTTTTTTTTGACTTGAGTTTTTGACAGGATCCGCAGGGATGTCTGATCGCGGAAGACAAGGATCTCCTCTCCCTTGTATACAAACTCCTCACACCTCTCCCTCTATCTCAGTGTGATTAAAGGTTTGGTCACATCAGAAACCAGTATTTCTAAAAGCAGTTGTGGAGTCCTGTACTGGATCCTGGAACAGAAAAAAGAAAAGGGTATTACAGGCGGAGAAAGACAAGTGCCAAATGATTTCCCTCATTTGTGGAGTATAACAATGAAGCAAAACTGAAGGAACAAAATAGCAGAAAACTCAGACTCTGAGAGGGGACTAGTGGTTACCAAAGGGGAGGGGTGTGGGAGGGCGGGTGGGGAGGAAGGGAGAGGGGATTGAGGGGTATTATGATTAGTACACATGGTGTGGGGGGTCACGGGGAAGACAGTGTAGCACAGAGAAGGCAAACAGTGAATCTGTGGCATCTTACTACACTGATGGACAATGACTGCATTGGGGTAGGGGTGGGGACTTGATAATATGGGTAAATGTAGTGACCACATTGTTTTTCATGTGAAACCTTCATAAGAGTGTATATCAATAATACCTTAATAAAAAATATAAAAAAGAAAAGGGCATCAATGGAAAAACTAGTAAATTTCAAATGAAGGCTCTAGTTTAACACAGTACTGACAAAATTCCATGGTATGTAAAGTATAAATGTGATAGAAACAGGGTGACAGTATACAGGAACTATCTGTACTGTATTTACAATTTTTCTGTAAACCTAATATTATTCCAAAGTTAAATGTTTATTAAATTAAAACAACAATGAGGTGCCATGACGTACCTCTTAGAATGGCCAAAATCTGGGACACTGAGAATACCAAATGCTGATGGGAATGTGGAGCAACAGGAAGCTTCATTAAATACTGGTGGGAACGCAAAATGGTGCAGCGACTTTGAAGACAGTTTTGCCGTGTCTTACAAAATAAAACATACTCTTACTTACCATGTGATCTAGCAACCATGCTCTTTGGTGTTTACCCAAAGGAATTGAAAACTCATGTCCACACAAAAACCTGCACATGAATGTTGATAGCATCTTTATTCATTATTGCCAAAACTTGTAAAATTCTGGAAAGACCCAAGATGTCTTTCAGTAGGTGAGTGGAAAACAGTGATATTTCCAAACAATGGAATATTATTGAGCACTAAAATGGAAATGAGCTAGTGAGCCATGAAAAGATATGGAGGAAACTTAAATGCATATGACCAGGTGAAAGAAACCAACCTGAAAAGGCTACATACTGTGTGATTCCAATTACATGTCATTCTGGAAAAGGCAAAACTGGAAATAAAGAAATATTGGTCATTGCTAGGGGTGAGGACTGGGGATATGGGAAGATGAATAGGCAGAGCAGAGAATTTTTAAGGCAGTGAAAATACACCGTATGATGTTATAACGATGGCTATAGGTCATTATGCTTTTCTCCAAACTCACAGAATATACAACATCAAGAGTGAACCTTAAAGTAAATTTTGGACCTTGGGTGACAATTATGTGTCAATGTAGGTTCCTCATGGTTAAAAAATGTACCATTCTGGTGAATGATGTTGACAACAGCAGAGGTTATAAATGTGTACAGATAGTGGGTATATGGGCAATCTCTGTATCGTCCTCTCAATTTTATTGTAAACCTAAAACTTCTCTAAAAAAATTTAGTCTTTAATGTAAAGTTTCAAAGGAAAAGTCAGTGTTTACATTATTATATACATAAGTTTTTTGTGGAGCTAAATAGTATGCCATGATTATGTTTCCTTTGGAAAACATTTTAATTTTTTTCTGGAGTTAATACTTTTCCTTATTTCAAATTTACTTATGTAATTATTTTCCAGATCCTCTGTTCTCCAAATCACCCAGTAAATCTATTTAACAAATATGACAAATGTCTATCAATATTATTATCCAAATGCTTAACTACCTCTGATAATCTGGAAGTTAAATATGTTTTCCCTGGGTATCTCTTCCTTAAATCCTAGAATCTAAGGCTCTAATTTGGTTTGATTGATCTAGAACTTTCCTTTTTCTCTTCCCTGTGTTGGATTTTCTGTTTCCTAGATTCCTGTTTTATTTATTCTTAGTTTACTCCTTCATATTTTATCAAATACATTTTCCAGTATCTTTCTAAGAAAGAGTACACAAAAGGTAAATATTTGAGTTATGTCTAACAATATCTTTGTTCTACCCTTATATTTTTTTATAATATGAATGGAATTATTTCCATTCCATTCCATTTGAATGGAAATAATTTTTCCTGAGGATTTAGAAGGCATTGTTTCATAGCCTTCTAATTTCCAGAGTGATTGTTAAATAGCCTGGTATTATTCTGTTTGCATATTCTGTTTATGGACCTATTTTTCTTCTCTTCAAGTTTTTAAAGTCTTCTCTTTATCCCCAAAGTAACGAAATTTTACCATGTGACCATTTATTTTTCATTCATTCATTCTTCTGGGCATTTTGATCTTTCAAAGCTAGAAACATATGTCCTTCAGTTCTGGAAAGTTTTCTAATAATTTTCTCTATATTCTCTGATCTTTCTGGAATTCTTTTCTCTCCTCTCTTATACCTTTTGGGGATTTATTTCTCACTTTCTGAAATATTTTATCAATTTTATTTTCAAACTCTGTTGCTTTTTAAAAACATGACTCTTTTTTTTGTGTCAGTTTGTTCTGGTGGATTTTTTTAAATAACTGCTGATCCTAAATTGTCCCTTCTTATTTAAGAATGAAGTATTTAGAAACCTAATTAAGAGAGACACTATTCCAAGTGACTTTTAAATACAATAATTTGACTATACATCTCTAGTGGGATATAGTTTAAAGACAAAAACTGCTACAAAATATGTTTACACTGTTTTCAGCAATCATATTATTTGTAGAAACTGATATATTATTATTCTAAGATTGTAGTGTATGTATTGTGTGGTAAAACAATTGAGCAATTATGTGCAATTCTAATTTTATCATTCTTAGTGCTATTGAAATCAGGATTCTCAGCATGGCAGAAAGGACAAGACAGAAGAGGTTAAGAAAAAGCTCTGTCTTGAGTTTGAATTGGAAGTATCACTTTAAATTCATTATGGACTTTTTTGTTATTATTGTTTTAATCCTAGCTCTGTCTATTGAAAAGCTCCAGAAATAATGACCAACCCAATAGTAATGAGAATCCCCAACAGCCAGATTGTAATACCATTTCTCATTAAAAGCAACCACAGTTACTTGAAAATTATGAATGGCTAGTGGTATCATGTCAGAAAGAGTATACTTTAGAAGGTATTTATAGCCAAAGATGGGACAAATTGAACCTCAAAAGGGAAATAGCTGCAATGGATTAAAAGATATCAAATGCTTTTAAAATCATGTGCTCTTAAGCATATGAAAGAAATTTAATTGATCAACATTAGGGAATGCTGGGGAATCCACTTATTGTTTTGAAAAGTGGTAAATAAAAGGAAGGCATCAAAATGCCGATGGAGGAAGTTTCTCTTTGTAGAAGTATTTTACCTAATCAATAAAGATAAACTTACAAGATAGCAATATTGTAAAAGTAATACATTTAGGTGTGGAACATCAGTGACTTGCTCACATCATCCAAAAATGACACAATGAAATGTGAGTCTGCAGGAGCCCGAATCATCTCTGAAATAGGCTGTAAACACCAGCCTGAATCTGACCAGCTTTCAGTCTTGACTCTCAGTTAGAGGAAACACGGAGGACGGGAGTATATTAACTTTAGCATGACCAATTATCCCTGGTTTCCTGCTGAAAGTCCTGCCTCCCAGGAAACCCTCAGTCCTGAGCAAACAGAGAGGCTGCCATTCTGTCGAGAAAAGCCATCAGTGAAATCCAGAATATGGGAAACTCTACCAGTGGGGTGGGTGAAACGACCTTGACTTTGATCCATCCCTTCCATTTTCAGCCCCAAGCTTCATCCACGTCTGATAGTTGTGTCTGGGCCTTTCTAGAGCTCTGTGACAGCCTGCTGCCGGGCTGTCCTCCTGCTCAGGCATTCTTCACATAGTCTTTTATTTTGTGGCTACTCCTCCATCTACTTTTTCTTCTAAACTGTTAAAATTGTGGTAAAATACACATAACATAATACTGACCATTTAATCATTTTTAAGTGTGCAGTTTAGTGACATTAGGTACTTAACACATTGTGCAACCATCACCACCATCCATCTCCAGAACTTCACCATCATCCCAAACTGAAACTTTGTATCCATTAAGCAAGAGTTCCCTTTGTCCTCCACCCTCTGCCCCGGACATGCTTTATGTCTCTCTAAAAGTGTTTTAATACGATTCCCTCATACAGGTGGGATCATCAGTATTTACCTTTTCTTTGAGTGGGTTATTTCTCTTAGGATAATGTATTCAAGGTTCATCCATGTGGTAGCATATAAGAATTTCCTTCCTTTTTAAGGCAGAATGGTATTCCATTGCATGTATACACCACATTTTGTTTATCCATTCACCTGTGGGTGGACATTTGGGTTGTTTCCACCTTTCGGGGGTTGGGAATATGCTACAGCGAGCATGGTGGACAAATATCTGGGTGAGTGAGTCTCTGCTTTCAGTTCTTTTGGGTATGTGTCCAGAAGTGGAATTTCTGGAGTCTTTCACTTTTTTGCCCATCTGTTGGGTGAAAAATTATACCTCAACATTGTTTTGTGTTTTAGTTTCAAAGATTTTAAACTTTAGTAATTGTGTTCATTATGGCAAAATATACATAACATAAAATTTATAATTTTAACCATGTTTAAATGAATAATTCTGTGATAGTAAGTATATTCGCATTATTGTGCTTCCATCTACTTTTTGCCCTTGGAAATTGTGTTGAAATTTCTCATCTGTCATCATTTCCTTTCCTGTTCTCTTTGTCTTCAGAGGTTTATAGATGTATACATGCACCTCTTAACTATTATTGAGAAGTGGGTTTCCAAAAGGAGAGGAAACAAATGTGTGTGGCCAAACCGTTATATTTAACCTGATGTCTCTGTTATGTATTTTGCAAATGTTTTCTTCATTTTGTTGTTTCAGCACATGGAAATTTTTAACTCTCTGTATTTACATGTATTTTTCTTTTGTTTTTTTCTTCCATATCATACTATGTTAATAATGTTTGCCACCTAGGGTTGTAATAAATATTCATTTCTATTTTATTTTTGTTTGTCTTTTGTATTCACTAACATATCACAATAATTTAAGTCTGAGGTGTATCTTGAAATTCAGTGGGTAACAGGACCTGAAATTATTTTTACTGATGAGATAGTCCATTGTTTCAGAGCATTTTATGAATCGTTTCATTTTCTAACTACCAGCTGTGTGATCTTAACCAAATCATACAACCTGTCTGAGTCAGAGTTTCCTCATAACAGGTCTTAACTCACAGGCCCCTGTGGAGTTTTAATGAGTTATTATTGTGTCGCTATTTATACGGTGACTGGTGACTAATAATCCATCAATAAATGTCACCACATCATTATGTTTTTATTCATGTCACAACCAACATAAGGTGTTAGAATGGAACATTTCCCTTGTGTTTTGGCATTTTAACTTACATCTTAAACCTGGGAAAAATGGGTATCAGTTACCCCCTCATTCAAAGTATCTCTGCAAGGTTTGCAAAAGGAACATAAAAAACTGTCATCATTCGCCTCTATCACAAGCTAGATAAGAACCGACCAAGGACCCACCAAGAGGCAGAGGGGAAGCCAGTGGGCTGGAGAATCCCCACCCGCGGAAGAGACGGTGAGAGCTCCGCAAAGCGTCCAAAGGGAAGAGGTTCCCTAACTGCTGAGACAACATAGGGAAGGGAGAGGGCCTTCCTAACTTCCGATGGATAGGAGTGCGTCCCCAGTGGCACAGGTGGGGACTCTGAATTATCCTGGAAGTCAGCATCTGAGAATAGAGTCAAAAGGGGCCCACGGGGGAGACAGTGTGCGTAACAAGGAAGTGCAGTCGGAAGTGTCCAGTGGGGTGTCTGCAGTCCTGCAGGAGCCAAATGCATTGTCAGTGGGGAAGATGGACAGGAGTTCAAGGTAGAGAGAAATAATGAAGGAATCCCCACAGTCCCTTTCCTCAGGTCAGTCTCAGCCTCTGATGCAGACCAGAGCTAAGGAAGAAGGGAAGTTGAGATTGGATAAATGGTTGACATTTTGGTATTTGGTATTGAAGTTTTGGACTTTTGAATATATAGAAAAGTTCTGCAATTTGCCTGATAATTCATCCAGTGCCATAGAAAGAAGATCAGAGAGCCAGTTTACCAGGGGCAATGAAAAAAGTACAGTGATTTTCTATTTACTCCCTACTAAGCCCTGCTCAGTTATACATATTAGTATTACTGCTTCTGTGTGGGTTTTCATTTAGGCCCCATTACCTGTCCTTATATCCATGTGCCAGGAGCAGACTGTGATATCCATTACAACTTTAAGCAATGTTTTAATATTTGGTATATTAAAAAAATAGCTCCTACTTGGTCAGGGACTACTATGTATCAAATACTATCTTTAATAACCCTCACAGCAAGGATGCAAGGTTACTATTTTCCCTGTTTTAAGGCTGAAGTTGAAGGAATTTGCTTAAGAGCGCAAAACCCTTATGTGGCTCTCAGATTCCAAACCTTTACCCCTGACATTGGAGACAAGCCCCTCATTCATCGTTTTGTAAAACTTCATCGGTATTCTTGCCTGTTCCTCTCCCTGTGAACCTAGGATCATTCTGCCAATGTATTTTTGTACTATAGTTACTCAATTAGTGCTTATTAATTGGTGAACTGATTGATGATTTCCTTAGTTGGCCACGCCATTCACACCCATCCCTGCTCAGAATCACCAGGACAACTTGGACATATTCCAGCGTATTGAGGAATTAAATCTCCGGCTGAGGACCTTGGAAACCATACCACCACAAGACTTGGATTCAACTCTGCATTTAAATAGAAATAAAACAAGCACACGCCAACCCTCTGGGTAGCTAGTAGCATAATCAGTTTATTTGTGACTAGGCACCCATGAGAAATGAAAGTGATAGGCAGCAGTTTCAGCGATGAACTGCAGAGCAGCCCCACTGAGCTCACCCCACCTAGACAAAGCATCCCTCCAGTCTCTGGAGAAATTAGTGCACCTTAATTTGAATTAGTGGGTAATTTCAGAGCAGCTCTTTTACACAGCTAGCTGTGGCCCCTCTCTTTACCCTCAGCCTGCCTGGATCTGGCTCAGCAACACACTTTGATACTAGTTCTGGAAACTGAATACTAAAGCTAAGTAATCTGGATGCTCAATATTGAAGTAGAAATCAGTGGACCTGGGTTGTGTCTTTACCCTCCCAATAGATGATTAACCTTGTCCTTTTGATTTCTGCTTTTTTTCAATTTTGTCATGTGAGTTCATGGAGGAAGTTGGTACCTCCCAACAGGGTTGTTTTGTTCCATGATAATGGAGGACCCTAAAATTCAGGAAGACTTTACAACCCAAAGAAAATTATTCTTTAGTGGTAGGATTTTAGGTACCACAAAGGCCACAATGGACAGGGAAAAGCCCTGAATGCCACCCAAAATCACGCCACATCTAGAAGTAAATAAAGGCACCATTGCTTAGCCATTAACTGGCTGTGGGTCCTTGACCATGAATCTCCCTCCTTTTGTGCCTCTGTTTCTTCCTTTCTGGTGATACTTTTTTCCACTCGCCATATTGATGAGGACACATACTTCAGTGTGTTAAGGGAGTAAATCTCCCACTAAGGGGAGCCAAGTGCAGCAGGCCAAACCAGAACCTCTCTCTTTTTCACAGCAGTTGTACACATGGTGACCTGAGGCCCTGCAGCAGAGCCCTGCTGGGTGCTGCGTGGGTCCCACATGGTATGGGTGAGCAAAGGTCTCTCTTCCAATATTGCTGCCCCTTATTACTGTGATGACTTCTCTTATGACATGTTTGGAAAGACATTCAGGCAGCCTAGTACTGTGATAGAAAACAGCTAACTAGATTTTTGAGTTCAGAACAAGACTTCAGACAACCCCCAGCATTGTAGCAAACTTGTTTTCTGGTACAGTGAGGATAAATTGCCAGAGAAACTGTCACTTCACTCTGTTCTGTGAAGTAAAAGCAAAGGCAGAGAGCATTTTTTCATTACAGAGTAAGTAGGAAAAAAAATACAGTAGCAATTTTTACTTCTTTCTGGAACACTCAAGTTGACCTAAAACCATCAGCTATCCAGGAATATTGGTCTTGGAAAGGGAAAAGAACCATAGATGTACAGAAAAGGAAGTACCTAGTTGCAAAGTGGAATTAGGGAAGATTTCACAGAGGGGTCATTTTACATGGTCAGACCTCCAGAAATTTTAAGAGATTGTCTACAAGCAGGTCACACTGTGGCTGTGAAATACATACAATTTACATTCCAGGGGAATTGGGTTTGGGGGTTCCTTGTCACCAAGAAATCCCTTGTTAGAAACGGGCCCTGTAGTGGGAAGGACCACTGACCTGCAGTTAGAAGACCAGGGCCCATATCCCCGTCTTGTTAGTTACTTCCTTTCTGACCTGGACAAAAGAACTAAGTACCTCAAACCTCAGTTTCTTCATCTACACAGTGGGGATGATAATCAAGTGTTGTTTGAACACTAAATAAGATGACATGTGAAAACACACAGAACAAAATGGTGGCTGGGTCAATAGACAATCTCAGAAGCAATCTGTGGCAAACAGAATGTATACTTGTTAACTTAATGGCATTGTCTGGATCATTCTCCTTTAGAGTTAAGACAGGAAAAAATATTTCAAACAGACAGGAAAGCAAAGCATAAATAATAATGTAATAAATCCTGAAGTATCTACTTGTATCCCTACCTATGCCCATATGCCCCCATGGATTATTTTGAAGCAAATTTCAGACATGATATCATGAAATTAGTAAGTACACTTTTTTTTTCTTCAAGAAGATTTTCTTTTTTTTTAGATGGGAATAATAGATTCCAGGGTTTGCCCTTGGTGTAGGTTTTAAGTCTGACATTTAGCAGTCCTCAAGAGTCTTTATTTCTTCCCTGTTATCAGGTGCTCTAAACATGGAATGAACAAAAAGTTAGTAGATTATTACCTATGTCACCTATACACTGAGGACTATTGGCAATGCTCTTTGTTCATTCTATAATTCTTAGTAATTTTCATTCTGGTATTATTCTCCCATAGGAAGCATTTCCCAAAGAAACCTCAATGGAGTCCATTGTCTTATCCTCATACTTAGAAGAATATTTAAATTTTATATATGGTTGGTTTCTGTCTCTCTAATTACTAATAGTGGAATTCTTATAAAAATAGAAAATTTATTTGCATGCATATATATTTCACAAATTACAGGGTGCAGAATATATCAAGATACCCTGTCCTGTTTCCCAGAGAGAGAGTATATTGGTTTCCTCTTGCCGCCATGACAAATCACCACAAACTCAGAGGCTGGAAACAACACAGATTTATTAACTTACAGTTCTGGAGGTCAGAAGTGTAAAATGTGTTGGCAGGACTGCCTTCCTTCTGGATGCTCTAGGGGAGAGTCTGTGTCCTTGCCCTTTCTAGAGACTGCCCACATGCTTGGTTGGTGGCCCCTACTTTCACCATCAAAGCTGGCAACATAGCATCTCTGTCTTTCTGTCTATCTGTCTGTTTCTATGCTTACATTATCATACTGCCTTCTGTCTTTGACCATCGTGGGAAGACCCCAAGGATTACACTGGACTTACTCAGATAATCCAAAACCTCCCATCTCAGGATCCTTAATTTAATCACATCTGCAAAACCTCTTTCGTTATAAGGTAACATTTCCACAGGTTCTGGAAGGACATGGACATCTTTGGGAGACCATTATTCAACCTAGTACACCCAGTTAACCTGGGCATGGAGGAAGAGGGAGGAGGAAGGAGCAGTCAGGCAAGAGAAATAGAGGGAGGCAGTGACAAAGAGCTGACCATGGGTTCACAGCAGGACAGTTCCAGCAAGCAGATGCATCACTACACTTTTGACTTTTAGGAAGTTCTTTAACAGCTGTCAGCTTGATGGGCAGAACCTTCTATCTACAGCCTGCTGAGGGCTCTGGAAGAGTGGTAAAAATGTCACAGAAAAACAGGAATAAGAACTATTTTGGTGTTTTTTTCCCTTAGGTACTTGTGTGATTAATATTTATAAACAGATTTTATTACCATGAATCATTCTCATAATGCTTGTTTATTCTGAGTATGTAAGTTTAGATCCTAAGGACTCTAAAATAAAATAATAATATTGTCCAATGTGAAATTGTGATTTTTAATAAGAAATACATATTTGGTCTACTTCCCATTTCTAGCAATTTCTAAAGCCCTTGGAATTTCCTTAAGTGGTGAGAGAGATAAAGGTGTCTTTTGTTATGTTAATGATGACTATTGGAAAGCCTCCAGGTCACCCACTGATGGGGGCTGGTTAATCAACCTTGCATATGTAATGAAGCCTCTATGAAAACCCAAAAGGACAGGGCCAGATTGTTTTCAGATTGTTCAATGTGTGTATATTTGGGGCGAGTGGTAAACTTGGAGATGGCATGGAAGCTTGGTGCCCTTTCCTCACACCTTTCCCAATGCATCTCTTTCATCTGGCTATTTCTGAATTATGTCATTTTAATATAAACTGGTAACGCAGTAAGTAAAATGTGACCCTGAGTTCAGTGAGCTGCTCTAGCAAATTAATTGAACCTAAGGCGGAAGTTATTGGAACCGCTGATCTACATATGCTAGGTCAGAAGCACAGGTGACCACCAGGACTTGCAACTGGTATCTGAAGTTGAGGGAAGGGGGCAGTCTTGTGGAGCTGAGCCCTTAACTTATGCGATCTGATGCTATCTTCAGGTAAATAGTGTCTGAATTGAGTTGAGCTGTAGGACACTGGCTGGTGTTGGAGAATTATTTGTCGGTGTGTCTGGCGCACACACACACACACACACACACACACACACTGCCACATACATATGTTGGAATTGGTGAGCAGAATCTTTAGCTAGGTATTAGATTATGCCAGATAAGACAAATTCTAGATAGTGCTTACAGTATATATCAAATAACACTGTGGTAGGGGCAGGTTTGGAAGAGAGGTCCCCCAAAACAGAACAAATGAAAAGGAGAGGACATAATTCCTCACCAGCCTGCAGTCCCCCCATGCTTAGTCTGGATGCTAACATTTGCTTGAGCTGACTTGGTCTAAAAAATACAAAGGAGGGCAGATGACTGGCACATGTTAGTGATGCCGGGGTTCTTGTTCACGAAGCCGAAGAATGAGCTCAGCAAACAGGCAAGGTAGGAGAGCAAGGTACAGGCTTTTATTTAGAAATATATAAAGTGATAGGACAGAGCTCCCAGCTCACGCCAGGAGGGGACAAGAGAGTCCGGTGTGCCTCGTTGTCTAGGGGTTTTATAGGCAGATGAGGATTTTTCAAGAACATGAAAAAAAGGTTTAGGGGTGTAGACCTGCCACGTCTGTCTGAGCACCCCGAATTAACTTAACACAAGTAATTCCACCCCCAGGATTTCTCTCTGGAACACCTGTGTCCTAGTCTAAGAGCATATCAAAAGGCAGCCTGCCCAGCCCCCAAGGTGGGCTGAGGTATTGTCTGTTTGCTAAAGAGTAAGTTAAGAATTCTGCTTCCCAAACTTCCTGGGTGTTAAAATGCAATCTTATCTTTAAGGTGGAATCTTTGCTGCCTTTTACTATGTTGTTTACAGCTGGGTCTGCATGCTAAATTAGTTGCCTGGTTTGCAAAACCACCCCATCAGATCTGAAAGAGGAAAGACAGCACATAGGCCTGGGCCTTTTAGCATGCTAGAGTGAATCTTACAAGTGGTTAGCATAATAACAACACGGGGTACTCTTCTTTATCTGGGGAACACCCACTGATCTTACTGAAGAATGACCCTGGAGCTTAATGTTTAACACAGAGTTTTGGAAGGGGGTTTCCTTGCATGTAGTTACATTGCTCTGACTGCAAATATCCTGCCTTGCTTTTTCCGGAGGCCCTTCCCCTACTCTGACTGCACCCACAGTCCCTGTCTCATTAGAACAGTCCATTAAGTGTGCTCATGGTCCTGTGACAGGTTGAGTTCATTTTGCTTGGTCCTTGTCCCTGCTACTACAAAGAATTGAAAGGCAGAGACACAGTAGCAAAGCAGCATGAAAGTTTTACTTGAAAATACTCCAAGGGAGGAGAAGACCAGAGTCCAGGTACACAAAGTCCTCAATCTGTTAGGCGGCAGGCTTATATATTGCACTCTGGTTAGGAGGTGCCTCTTTGACTGACAAGGTAGAGTTATTTGATTTACAGGTCTTCTACATGGTCATTACTCTTAGTGAGCATGTTCTTTCCCCATGTTGAAGCGTGATTTGGGCAGTTTTTAGTTCTGTTCAATTGTGGCCCCATTGGGGTCTGGTTGGGGAGGTAGTTATTGTCCTGCAAAGCTCATACTTGCTGGTCATTTAGGGTACACTACTGTGATCTTTGGGGGCCACTCTGCTGTTATCCAGGAATAGACAGGAGGCCAGCTTCCAGGCCTTGTCCCCAAGGTGCCAGAAGGGTCTGCCATCTCTGGTCCATGTGTTGAAATGTCCAAGGCCACATCCACTGAATGGAATCCCCAGGTTGCTGTGGGACTTGATCACACAGTGCACTCTTGCTGGGCTCTGCTTCAAACGTCAAAGGCAGGTCCCCCGACAGGCTACAGTCCACATTGTCCTCTGCTCTGAGACATGCTTTCTGTCTAGCCAACGTACCTGGGCCAACCCTTCTGCTTCATTATTTCCTAGGGATGCCAGGGGCAAATGGCCTGTGCTCCTTCCCAGAGTTGTGACTGGAATCCAAGAGTTTGGCAAGTTTGTTCAAGAGGCCCCAGCCATAATCACCTTTGGTCACATGGACATCCAGCTCACAGGGCCTCGAGGGGTCTATCACACTCAAGGCCTGCATGGCCTTGACTGCTTGCTTTGCAGTGAAAAGGGAAATGTACGTGTTTCATTGCAGCCCCACCTGACATATCAAATGGTAGAAGGGCTTCAAAATTGTGCAGGATAAACACTCTCCAGTAGCCTAAAATACCCAAAACCTCTTGCAATAATGCCACAATTTGTCTGTAAGAGAATCCGAAGTAAGCATAATATAATACACAGCATTAGACACCCTATTCCCAACAGAATTCAAGCTTGTTTCATTCTGATAGCCTTACTCCCATATCCCTCTATCCCAGTGGGGGTCCTGGGAAACTGCTCAGGGTTGCCATAAATCAGAGAGCATTCAGCTCTGGTGTCCACCAGAGCCAGGACACACTGCACATTCACTGGGGACCAATGAATTGATATTTCAATATGTGGCCCCTGGTCTCCCCCAAGGTGGGTGTCTTGACCCTCCGCTCAGTCAAACCATATCGCTCATTCATCTCCCTGTGAGGGTCCAGGTGGGGTTGGCTTACTCTCCAGCAGAAAGTCCTGCAGACACATGGGCCAGACTTGTGGCTTTGTCTTTGGCTTCCATTTGTTAGTCCTCACTTTAGCCAACTGCCAAAACCACTGCTCTGGCTTCAGTTGTTGCCACAGCTCCAGTAAGATTTTATTTGACTTCCCATCCAATTTCTCTTTATCTGCTCCTGCCTCTATCAGATCAACCCACATCTGGGTCCTTGTGACCTTCACCAGGCCCATTAAACTCTTCCACTCAGTAGCAGACCGCACTCACTTCCATGCCTGCATAGCTTATGCCTCTCCCAAATCCGCCACAGTACAGGTAACCTCATTAATGGGTTGCTGTAAGTGAGGGGCAAGAATTGCCACTAGGGGCCCAAAGAGGGCTAGAGGAGATGTTTGCAGCCTGGTACCCCTCATCCCTGAGGTAAACAGTTCCATGATTTCCCAGATTATAAATTGCATTTATCATACCCAACTTCCATAACATCTGTTGGAGCTCGGTATACATCTGCCATCTAGCTGGGAAAGATGGTAAATCATCTTGATTGGGCCAGACAGTGCAACAACGTACGGCCATCACCCAGTCAAGGAGGGAGTGGTTTCATGGGGTCTGGTATGCATTTTGTAATTGCTGCTGCAGGGCAGGTTGAACCATCAGGAAAGCCAGCTTTCTCATTTCTAACTTGGACAGAATAATTCCATCCACCCCTACATTCCAAAGGCACAGGAGCCAGGCTGACATGGACTCTGGGGGTTTCTGTTGAAACCGGGAGCCCAAATCCACCAGCTCTTCTTGAGTATAGGAGTGGAGCATGGAGTGTTCCATGACCTGGGGAGGGGGCTGCACCTCTCCCTGAGAAACCCACAGTTTCTGTGTCCTTGTTTTCTTAACTACAACCAGGCAGGATTTCAATAGAGAAGGGGTTGGTTCTCCTGGCACCACCTCCACCCCCTTGTCCTCATCTGATGCATCTTCCATCATTTCTGGAGCTGACGGCACCACTACATCCTTTACCTGCCCCACAGCACCTTGCAGCCTGCGTTCTCATGCTGCTTCTTCTTGTGCTACCACTACATCCTTTACCATCTCCATAGCACCTCGCAATGATGGCATCTCAGTCATCAAGAATATTTTTACCTCCTCTATGGCACCTTGTAGCTTGCATTCTTGTGCTGTCTCTTCTTGTGCTTCTTGCAGGAGTATGTCCCTCTCCTTTAAGGCCTTTCTTAATACTGTGAGAAATAGCCAACCCACAGTTCCTGTTGCCTCGCAAACAATCTGTTTCTTTAAGGATTCTCTATTTTATAGATGATCTCCTCTATGGCCTCAGGCATCACCTCCACCTCTCCACAGTCCTGGGGAGGGGCCCGCTCCTCTAGGAGGCAAGCCACCTCAGACCATATACTCACTAGGGGATACTGGGTGTCTCCCCATCCATAGGGGCAGCCTGCTGAAGTATCCCTCTCATGAGAACAGCTTTTCCATTTTTTGGTCTTTAGCGAATCCTGCCAAATGCTGTGCCAAATGTCTCCCCTGAGGGTTTCAGCCCCAGACAAGTTCACTCTGGATTCGGTGAGAACGAGAAATGACAATGGAACAACAGTGGTTAAAAAAAAGGGGGCTCATACCAAGCTTTATTCTCACAGCAGCAGGTCAAGCTCTAGAATCCCATCCACATCCTTCTCTGCATCTGGCTCAGTCTCTGCCCCAGGCTCTGCCTTCACTTCCAGCCTGTGCTCTCCTCTCTCTTGTTCTCTTGCTCCCTTCTCTAGATTCTGCTCTTAGCATGGCGGCGGGGGAGGGGAGGGAGAATGTTTTTATAGCAATACCGGTAGTATTGGCTTATTGCCAGTGGGTCACAATTATGTGCCCGTGCAGTAGGCTAAGTATTACATCATTGCACGTACACAGTGGGTGAGATTAGGGTCAGGTGAGAAGTCTGGCCATAGAACTTTCATTTTCCCTACATTCTTCCTGTGCACTAGGTGAGAGCTCAACCTGGATGGGGGAGAGTTCTTGACTCTGAGTGAGAAAGAATTCTTGAACAGTTCAGACGAGTGTAGGTAAGGAAGGAATTCATTGAAGTGAGAGTAGTAGTCAATGGCAGCAGAGAGCAAGGGAGAGCAGAGGGAGGAGAGGGAAGCTCATTGAACTCCTGGTTAGCACGGGGCAGATCCCTTGCCAACTCCTGAAGCCAGGGTCACCTGGTGCCCAGTGTCTACTTGAATCTACCGGGGTGGGAACTAAGCCCCTACTCCAGGATTTGGGGGAGCCACATAGCACTGGATGGAGTGAGATTATGTTCTGAGAATCTCCCAAAGACAAAGAAAGGAGATTTTGGGGCAGGCTATTAAAGAACATGATCAACAGCTGCAGTCCTATCTGGGTCACACCCAGGCGATGGGCACTTGCAAGCCCAAATCAGAGCTCTCAGTAGCCCTTCTCTACTTGTCTGAAGTAGGACAGAAAAAGTTAAGATGTGTGCTTAAGTCTCGAAAGCTGAATGAAATAGCAAAATGACAAAGACACTTACCACAGGAGGTGGAGGTCGGAGAGTTCTTGTCTTTATCATGGAAAAGAGTTCAGAGACAAGGGCAATCAGCTTAGGCAACAAGAATGTGTATTTGATACAAGACAGTACTCGTTCAGATGGGAGTGCAGGCAGCCTCAGAGAAGCACTCTTAAGGGCTTAGGATTCTGTCTTTTAAGGCTTTTAAGAATAGGTCAAAGGGCTGGGGAGTACACAGGCTTGACATGGGTCTCATGATGACTGTCTCCAGTGAGAGATATTATATCACCATCCATAGTCTGTCCTCTAGATATTTTGTAAGATAAACTTAATGCAAGGAATTCCTTGATCCTGTTCTTCTCCAGGATAGTGGTCACCTTCAAGCAGTGGGAAAAAGCACTTAGGACTACTTGACCTGCTTTAAGATACGGTCGGTTGTTGGCTGATTACCATAAAGTATGTTAGGAATCTTACCTCCTAACTCCCTGGTTTTTAAAATGGAATCTTAACCTTAAGGTTTAGTTCTTCCTATTCTTACTATACTATTTATATCCTTGCATTTTCATCATTGGCAGGAAAAATTAACCACGATGCTTGTCTCATGTCCCTGCCTGTGATAACCTAGTGAATAAAATGAAAAAGTAGGGAGTGGAACAAAGAGATTTGTAATTTATTGAAACTTTGTCCCCAATGGCAAATCATTTGACTTTAGCTTAGAAGGATGTTTTTATAACAGTAGGAACCTACCATAGCTTGAGATAAAGAAATAGAGGGCTTGCTGATTAAATTTGTGTATCACAAAAAGCTGCTGAGAGACATGAACACATTAAAGACAGAATCAGGATCCAAAATCATTTGCATTTGTATCTAACAAGGTGAATTTAATGAAGGTCCATCAAAGTCTCATTCATGGGTCCAGAAAAAACAACTGAAGAAATCCACACATGGAACGTCAGACGTGGGTGGACACATCTATAAAAAGATGCTAAGGTTTTAGAATTCAGAGAAATCAATATTAGCTCACAGTGTGATGTGACTGCAAAAGAATTTAATGCAATTCCAAGTGGTATTCATGATATATTATCCAGAGAGAAGTACTAGTCAGACCACATTTGGCCTCTTAGAAGCCACAACTCAGGGATATTGATAAATAGAAATAAAATAGTTTAACTGAGAGAGAAGCTGAACAACCACATCCACGATATGGAAGACCTGGGTTATGTTTAATTCATTCAACAAATATTTTCTCTGTTATTAGTTTGTATCAGGCACTATCATAGTCCTCGACCTACAGTGGAAAAAATCCTTTTTCTTAAGAGAATGAGATTCCAGAAAGGAGTAATAGCTTACAACTGCTGTCTAGAAGAGATATAAAATGCATTATGAATGGCCCAAAGGAGCAGAAGTTGTAATGATTAGGAGCTTTAGGGAAACTTACTTTTCTTCAAAATTTAAAAATTTAAAAAGAAAAAAACTTCTTAGTAGTCAGCTTTCTAAGAAGGATGCATTGTCTTGATATCAGTAAGTTCTCTGTCTAGAATCATTAAGACAATAAGTTATGCATTCAATTTATCTTTAAAGGCATTTTATGTGCATGTTCTGGAAAAAAAGAAAAAGAAAGAAAAAAAAGGGAAGAATTTTCCACAATCCAATAACTTGGTATAGCCGCTTTCTCTACATATCTCTGTGTTTCCTTACAAACACACACACACACACACACACACCACTAATCCTCTCTACATATTAGACGGTTAAGATCTTATTGTCATACAACTTTATGTCCCTTTTTACCTGGTGAACATAATTTTAATGGTGGGGTTATGGACGCCTCAATGTCTTCCATCATGGAAGATAGTCATGTATGAGGATCAGGTGAGATTCCTTAGAAGCCGGGCATTCAGTTCTAAGTCAATACCGTATGCTTCCCCCATTCCCTTACATTATACATATCTATGCTGGAACTAGATACCACTGGGCAAAGAAGAGCTAGGAATCAATCCTAACTTTAATTGAGTTTATCTGAAATTAAGTAGATACAAGGAGCATAGGGAAAGTAAAGAAACATGTTCCTAAAATCACAAGAGTAGTTACATCTGGGGAAGAGGAAAATTTAGTCAGGAAGGATGCAGGGTCTTCAAATGCGTTGGTGTATTTTACATCTTAAGTCAGATAGATGGTAAGAATTAATTGTCTGTTGTTCTTTATACCTCTCTGTGTACCTGGAATATTCCATACTATATTTTTAAAAAGACGTGCTACTCTGCTGAGCTGAATAGATAAGCTGTGTAGGACTGTGACATCTTGTACTCAAGAGATAGATATAAGAGCTGTGTAGAGATTTCTTTTTGTGCTTTTTAAAAATTATTTTTCATGTAAAATGGAAACAACACTTTAAATCAAAACCAAACAAAAGTAATGTAGCAAGAGAGCAATGGTGGGGCCATCCTTAAATGTCAGAATGGCTTGGCTGGAGTCAAGGAGTTAGGTTTGGAGGTTTGGAGTTACCTGTGTCCCCTCTGTAGGACTTGCAGTGTTCACTGTTACCTTAGAACTCTGCTCTGTAGTTGGTGGTATATGAGGTCTCAAAATTGTCTGCTCCTATAGCTTATATGTGTGTCCTTCTGTGAATTCTCTGCATTGCACATGTCAGGTGTATGTGTATGTGTGTGTATATCTGTGTCTGTGTGTGCTAGAGAGCTGGAGCAGATTCAGAGGAGCACAGAGGCTCTCGAGAAAGTAAATGTATGAATGGTTGATTGCCATCCTTCACTCCTGGTATGGGAGATGAATTTTTTAGTCCCTTCTTGCCCTACTACAGCTTGGCTCCTTGTCCTTGTGGACATTCAGGGGACATGTGGACATGGACAGGCAAAGGAGAGGAACACAATGGAGATTCAGGCACTCTTTTGTGCTCTATCCAGAAGAAGGGGTTCTTTCATCCTCTTAAGAGTCCTGACCCATTCCCAGCTGGGCCACCCTTGTTCTAAGGGGGCAGTGGTACAGCTCCTTAAGTGCATCCCACCCAAGGACACTCTCAGGGATAAGGGGACAGAATGGCAGATTGATCTGGGCATTAGTAAGAGTGCAGGAGGCGGCAGCCTGCAATATCTAGGCACAGCCATGCGGTTCCTTGCGGCCAGTGTGGAAGTCAGAGGGGAACGTGAAATGTGTTCATGTGAGCATGGCTCTCTCACAGAAGGCTGGGACAAGGTGGTAGAGGGTGACAGAAATAGGATCATGTCCCAGAAAGGACACCTAATGGCAGTATTGGAGGATCCCAGGCAACCATGTGCCTTGGCATGATCTTTGTCTACTTCTCCCACTACACGTTTAATCAACATTCTGAGTTTAATTTAGTTTCACAAAGGAAGGAAGGAAAATACTATCTGGAGATGTAAATTCAAAGGGACCTTTGCTAAAATTATTATGAGATCAAGATTAATGATTTTAATACCTTTCTGAACTGACTTTATGAATGAGTGAATTAAGAGGAATTAAAATGGCATGACTGAATGAAACTAAAATTAGAGAGGAGTTAATTTATGCATCAATTTTTTCTAAACAATGAAGTCTACACATGTTTATGCTCAGTCATCAATAAAATGAAGCTTTTGGCTTCTCCATAATTGAAGGATGATTGTTTCTACAGATTTATCAAATATTGATCTGACGTTATTTAGTATAATATAATAAACCAAATTGAAATTTCATTTACTGAAATTAATGGGGTCATGACCCCACATAAATGTTTTGTAGCCAAGATGTATGTTTCTTGGAAAAATAAGATTCTCACAGTGTGAACCACCAACAGGACTGAATCTCTCCTGCTGTGTTTTCCAAGAAATCAGATTTTCAATCTTTGATGTTAGGACACTTCTAGGAGAGCATCATTTTATGCAGTTTCAAAATGAGATTATTTTCAAGCTTGTTGCCGAAAAACTAAAACCAAATTGGTTCCAGTTTCAAGATTTGGTTGTGAACAAGTCATCCCCAAAAGCCAAGACAAACTAAATGGAAGTGGAGGAAGCTGCCGACGTGCAGGGACATCTCACGGGATGGATAGTCCTAGTGCTGTATAGGGCATCTATAGAGATTCCATCAGGTGAAAGAAGACACACACTTACCTGGGAGAAGGTCCATGGTAGAATGGATTATGTACCAATCAGAGGAGATGTAGCCAAGATATGGATGGCAGAAGCAGTGGGGCTTGATGGTTGAGTTAGGCAGCTCAAGATTAAATTCACAGACACTAAGCCTGTAGCAGATGTTTCATGTGTGTCCTTGCATCCTTCTGGATGCAACTGGAGCTGCTCTGGGAGCTGGTCTTAAAGAGCTGGTCTTAGGTGCCCAGGGATGCATTAATTAATGTTCACAACTCCAGCAGATAGAGTGCAAATGGGGCACTAACATCTCTTCCAACCTCCTCCTAATGTGCCTTCCTGTACTACCGAAGCACGGAGGCTGAAAACTGCACTAGAATGATCAGATGCACTCGAGGGAGACCTGCATTTAGAGCCCAGATCTGCAGGGAGAGAGATGGCAACACATGAGGCATCTGTGTTCCTGGTGTGGCTCTAACTGGCATGTAAAGCCTCTGGAGCCAATTCCTCAGGTGGCAGCTTTTTGATGTCCATTTAGGACCAGAGTGGCATGTGATTCTGGAACCAGTATGGAGTACAGGGCTTCCTGAGCCGCCGACTTTCTAATTCTGTCACCAGGAGCCGTTCTTTCAGTTTGTTCCAAGAGTCATTCCTGGAGACGGAACCTAAAACCTGCTTCTCTAACCCTTCCCCAAATTTGGGTGCATCTAATTTCCTATATTTAATCCCTTTGTATGTATGTGCAAAGGGACCCTGAATGATATCACAGACCTCCCATTTGACCATTATTCTGGCAAATCTTTCTGGTGCCTGGAAGCCCAAACCAATACTTCCTAGGGCAGAAACGTGTTGAGATATTAATAGGTTGCTTTTTCTTGTCCCATACTGCCCACTTCCCCTTCAGGCTTCAGAAGTAGCTTTCTTTTCAAACAACGTGCAGAGAGAACAAACACATAGACAACGAAGACTCATTTTCTTGACTTTTGGATTCTTAAACAGACTTACAAATCTTTGGATAAGAGTCTAGTCTTAAAAGTCATGCACTCTTGATTTACAGGAACTGGATATATGAAGAAGAAATAGTTTTTATTTTGAATAAAAAAAAAAGCAGCTCAAAAAGATCAAGGAACATGCCTGGAGAATCAAAGGTATAGAGTTTATACCATAAAATCCATAGTTTGAAAAAATGCATGATGTCATAAAATTTTTCTTCTTTGAATGAGTTATGAGTTCAATCAGTCAACAGGAAGGGAAAACTAGAGTGGATTGCATGAGAACTCAGAAGCTGCCAGGATCCCCAAGGAGGGACTCAGGCCCTTGCCTCAAATTTTCAGGAGCTGCGAATGTGGTGGGAATCCAGGATGCATTTTTAGGGCCAATATGAGAGCAGAGGATGCATCCTTAGGATTCGCTCATCAGAGTATAGCCCAGGAAGATGAAAACCTTTCCTAATACTGCCCCTGAACAGCAGAGGCAATGTCCCATGGAGGGGTTGGGGTAGATGTGCCTGAGGACAGCCTCACACAATTTGCACTTCTCAGAAGAGGGGATTTACTGTGAAGAGAAGGCAGATTAAATTCAGGGTCTTCCACAAAGCCTGGGATGGGCCCAACAATGTGTTTACAAGTAAGATATCTTATCTGAAATCAGTTAAGACCACTGTCTCTTTCTTCCCCACCTGCCCCCTTCATCGTGATTCCCTCATATGGGATGACCACAGACTGTTTGAGCTCAGGCTATGAAAAGGTTGCATCGAGGATACATTCCTGCTTCATGTGTTGTGTTATATTTCTGTGGCTTGCAGGCACTTCCTGTAAATCCATCCAGGTATAGGAATAGCTTCTAGGAATACTCCTATTACCTTACACTGTACTGTCTCATCTGTCCTCCTGATAGGAAGATGCAGAGTCAAAGGACATACTGTAGCATGAGTATCCCTGTGGTGCCCAGAACTACTGGAAAAATATGGGCAGTGGAGAAAAAAATGTATCTGAAATGTTTGGTACCAGAAGCTAATCTGTGGGAAATTCTTCCAAACAATGGATGTGTGAAATCGTAAACTGAGACTTTGGTTCTCATTGCAGTCTCACCAACATGAAGTTCCCTCTTCTTGGAAACATATTCAACTTTTGTTTCTGTTTTTTGTTTTTTAGTGGGAATCATACAAAACAGAATTTTTCAGACTTTCTTTGTTGTTGTCACATGTTTGTATAAATACTACCGAGAGAGTTTGTCTATGTGTGAAGCCACAAGTTTTATCAACCATACTAAAAGAAAGCCTGAATTATCTTTCAATTCTATTTTTAAAAACAGTATTCTAAAATAATTTTCATATAAGAAGCAATTGAAGAACAAGCCAAAAAATTGTAAGACAAAAATATTTCTGAGCTGACAGTAATTAATTCAAGGTATTTTCTGGATTTTTTGATGGTTGTGGTATGTCCACTTTTTGAACTGTGCAACCCGTTGTGATTTCTCATTCTAAGTAAAAATTCACTTTTGTTCCTAATTTTGTATGTTTTTTTTCTTAAGAACCCCTTCTCAATCATATAAAGCATAGAGTCCATGAAAACAGGATCCATCCCTAATTTCCAACCTAGAGTTCCTGGGCCCGTGAAAGGGGCTACAGAAGTTCTGAGAGGGCTGTGTCCCAAAGGGGTCTGTGTTCAAGCTTAGGAAGGGGCAACATCTGTAGTACTTGTGGTTTGAGGCCAGGGTAGGGCATGGACACTGAGAGAGAACTTGTGTAGAAGCCAGCACAGACCCACAGGAGAGAGGGTGGCTTGTAGAACAAAGCTTCCCTTCCTAGTGACAGGACGATAGCTCAGCCTCTCCACCCTGACCCTGGTCCCAAAAAGAAGGGCAAAAATAAAGCAGGTATAAAATCTTGAATTGCCTTAAAACTAGAAGTTTCTGAGCTATTTCTTATTGGCAAGATTGTTTCAACCATTAGAGGAAATAATTTTTGACTGCTGACTTAAGTTCGGTTACAGGGTAACAAAAGAAAAGTATGCATTCGAGTTCTGGAATCAGCGACTTAAACTCATCCAACTCCATGAGTATTTTGGCTCCCCTCCCCAGTCATCAAAGTAGGTAACGGGGGGTGGACACTGCACAGTAGGGTTCCCTCCAGTGGCATATCACTGAGAACTGGTGGGTAAAGCTGGGTCCACACAAAGCAAGGGAGTAGGAGAGGGCCAAGCATGGGGACAGCTGCCCCAGCTACCCAAACTGGCTCAGGAGCCTAACTGCAGGAGGTGGTCCACAGCACAGAACTGCCTGTAGATTCCTATTCATTCATTCATTCAGCACACACTTACTAGGAGCCTCCTAGGAGCTTGTTGCTGAAAATACAGTAGTGACACAACAAAGTCCCTGCTCTTGTGAAGCTTATACTCGAGGAGGGGAGAGACAATATCCAAGCAAATTAATGCCTCACATATTAGTGGCGATGCACTTTATGCAGAAAAGTAAGTCAGAGAGGGGAGAGAATGAGATACCAGGGAGAGGCTGTTATTTTACTTGGAGGAGTTGGGAATGTCCTTCCTGAGAGGGTGAAAAATGTGGAAGTTCCCAAACAGGTAGAAACACTAGTGCAAAGCCTGAGATAGGAATCTTGCTGGCTGTCAGAGGGATGCAAAGAAAACCAGGGAGGCTGGAGGGGAGGGAGGGAAAGGATTCATAGCCACAGATTGGGCCTTGGGGGCCTGGCAAGGACTCTGGAGTTTATTCTCAGTGAGATGAGAAGCCACTGGCCAGTTGGGGGCAGAGGAGTGACTTGGTCAGACTTTGCTTTTAGATGACTCACTCCGCTGTCATGTGGAAAGTAGGTTGAGAAGGAGAGGGGGTAGAAGCAGGGAGATAGGAGATTACTACAATAATCAAAAATATAGTGGTGGCTTGAGCCGCCACATAGAGGTGGTGAGATGTGGTCTTATTCTGGGTAGATTTTGAAGGAAAAGCCAAGTGGATTTACCAATGGATTGGGTAAATGTGTGAGAGAAAGAGCAGAGTTAAGGATAACTCCAAGTCTTTTATCCTGGGCAATTCTTAAAATGGAGTTGCATTGACTGAGACAGGGAAGACTTGAGAAAGAGCAGATTTGGGGCAAGGAAATCAAGAGTTCAGTTGGAGGAAGGTGGTCAAAAGGTATAACTTCCAGTTGTAGGATAAGCATTAGAGATGAAAGATCAAGCATGGTGACAGTGCACAACATTACTAACACTGTTGTGTGACACCCATGAAAATTGTTAAAAGAGTGAACCCTAAGAGTTCTCAGCATAAGGAAAAAAATACATTTTTTTCTCTTTCTTCTTTTGTATCTGTATGAGACGATGGTGTTAACCAAGTTTATTATGGAAATCGTCTCACAATATATGCAAGTCAAACCATTATGCTGTTTCTTAGACTTACATAGTGTGTGAATCAATTATATCTCAATAAAACTGGAAAAACGTTGAATTTTAGACACATCTTGAAATAGCTATTTGATAGCAAAGTGAAAATTTCAAGGACACAGTTGGGTATAAAAAGTCTAAGTTCAGAGGAGAGAAATAAATGTGGGAATCACCAATACACAAATGGCATTTGAGCCATGGGTCTTGGAAGAACTCATCTAGGGAGTGAGGAGATGTAGAAAAAAAGAGCGACACCTAAGACCTGGAACACTGGGTAGTTGGATATCTGGGAGATTACCAAGAACTGACAAGGGGAGTGAAGGGTGCCCAGTGAGACAGTCCCTCCAGTTAAGTGGCACCTTCCCACCACGAGCCAGCGCTGGAGGAAGCCTGTGGAATTGTTTGCACTGGAGGGTTTCCCATCATCTTTCTCAGGAGATTCAGGGTTCCTCAAAATGCTTGTCAGGAGCTGATGAGAGTGACTTTCCTCCTGACTCCACTCTGACATTTTTAAAGCACCCGGCCACCATGGAGAGGGCAATTCTGTTCAGAGCAGTCCCCCAGGAACAACTCCCACTTGGCCCAACTTGCTCCTTTCTCCTTCCTGTCTATGCTGAACACCCGACTCTTCACTGTTTCCAGGTGCAGCCCTTATGGAGACCTTGCTTTGGCCTTCCTAGGCAGATCCTAACTCCTCCCCAAGAGGCTTGGCTTATTTTTTCCTACCTCCAATGGCAGATGACGTCCCATATTGAGTTCTGAGCCTCCGAGAGGGAAGAGGACCTGACACAGAGCAGGAAGAGGAGACAGGCAGAGGTCGCCAAGCGTGAGCTTGCTTCCATCAGGGGGCATAGCCTCCACCGTCGCCCCTGGTTTACTCAGAACTTACACTCTATCTCATGGGGCCACTTCACACATGAATACCCAGGCTAAGATGTGTCAGAAAAACTAACACCGAGAAGTGATGAGGAAATGGGAAACCGTAGAGAATTAACTTTCAATAAAAAGCAAGGAGTTCTCTGGTCACCTGCTGAACTGAAAGAAATAATCACCTGCCTCCAGATTTACACCAACTGGATCAGATATCTTTGAAGATAAAATCCTGATCCAAAGGATTTCACACACCAACTTGGACCACATGGATATTTATTGAAGATAAGTGTCTGCTGCCAAGGGACCTGTTGATCAAATAGACCATTACCAAACAATTTAGCAAGGCAGGATATATGATATATCAATTCTATACTAATAAACTTAAAAATCTTAATGAACTGTAATATTTAGAATATAAATTATAATAATTAACTAAGTAGTAGAAACTTGAATTATCAAAGTAATAATGATAGAAGGAAGGTTTAAAGTCTGAGAATCATATCCCCAAAAAAACTCTGAGCCCTTTCTTGAACATAAGCATGAGCAATTTTTTTCTGGATACATCTCCCTAGGATAGGAAAAAAAAAAGCAAAAATAAACAACTGGGACCACACCAAACTAAAAAGCTTCTTTCTGTACAGCAAAGGACACCATCAACCAAACAAAAATGCAACCTATGGTATGTAAGAATATATTCACAAATTATATATCTGATAAAGGGTTAACATCCAAAATATATAAAGAACTCATACAACTCAACACCAAAAAAACCAAATAACCCAATTAAAAAATGGGCAGATGACCTGAACAGACATTTTTTCAAATAACACATATAGTTGGCCAACAGGCACATGAAAAGATGTTTAGTTTGCTAATCATCAGGAAAATGCAAATTAGAACCACAATGAGATATCACCTCACACCAGTCGAAATGGCCACTATCCAAAGGACAAGAAATAACAAGTGTGGGTGAGGATGTGAAGAAGAGGGAACCCTATTACACTGTTGGTGGGAATGTAAATTGGTGTCAGCCACTGTTGAAAACGGTATGGAGGTTCCTCAAAAATCTTAAAATAGAAATACCAGTTGACTCAGTAATTTCTAGGAATTTACCTGAAGAAAACAAAGTCCCTGATTCAGAAAGATACATGCATCCCTATGTTTATTGTTCCATTATTTACAATAGCCAAGATACAGAAACAACAAAAGTGTCCATCAAAAGAAGAGGTGGTACATATATACAACGGAATATTATTCAGCCATAAAAAAGAAAGAAATCCCACCATTTGTGACAACATGGATGGACTTAGAGGGTATTACACTAAGCAAGCAAGACAGAGAAAGACAAACACCATATGATTTCACTTAAGCGTGGAATCTAAAAACAAGCAAAACAAAACAAATAAACAAGACAGCAATAAACTCACAAATACTGAGAAGTGACTAGCAGTTACCATGGGGAGGAGGGGTTGGGATGGGTGAGTCAAATAGGTGAAGGAGATTAAGAGGCACAAAATCTCAATCACAGTATAAATTAGTCATGGGGATGAGAGTACAGAATAGAGAATATAGCCAGTAGTGCTGTAACATTTTTCTGTGTTGACAGAGAGTAACCATACTAGTTGGGGTGAGCATTTAATAATGTAGATAACTGTTGAATCACTATGTTGTATACTTGATACCAATATAATATTGTATATCAACTGTACTTCAATAAGAAATATATATAAAAACAAACGAAACCCCAAATTCTGAGTCCAGACAATTGTATTCCTTTATCTTTTCAATGCTTTAAGGAGCAGGCAATTCCCATGCTATATATAAACTGTCCTGGGAATTAAAGATGGCGGTGTGAGAGGTGAGACACAGGCTTCCTCCTAAAACTTCATATCAAATGAAAATATAATTAATACAACCAATCCTGAAAGAGCAACAGGAAAGAGGACTGTGCCAGACTGCATACACCTGGAGAAAAGAGCAGACCTCACAGAACAGGGTAATGTACCAAAGCTGTGGCCCAGCGGGACACAAGCCCTTCCCCCACCCCAGCTCACCGACAGGAGGAAGAGAAATTGAGCAGGGAGGGAGTGGAGGCCTGGGACTGCTGAATACCTGACTCTGGAGATCTGCTCTGGAAGCACAAACCTACAATTCATGGTGCTTGCATGGTACTCTCGTGATTACCGGGTGGAAAGCTAAGACAGGCAGAATTCCTGGAGAGACTGAGATTCCAGCCACTTGTGGAAAGCAGGGATCCATATCCAGCGGCTCTGGGACAAAAGAAAGGTGAGCAGTCTGAGAGACTCCCTAACAAGGAAGCACTTGGCAAGAGGGCTGCTAATGGGGCAAGGATTGCACAGAGCTTACTGCTCAGGAGAGAGGACAGGTAGACAAAATTGTCTGGGTGCACTCTGCCCAGCAGGTTGGGAGCTTTGCCATATAGACTCTCATATTTAAGGAGGAAAAAAAAAATCTTCCTCCTTAGATGATCTTCAGGTGCTCCAGCTCCCTGGCTGGCTGGCTACACAGCCCCAAGGACCCCCTCCGTGATAGGCTGCCTATGGTGCCTTTCTCCCAGCCAGCCCCACCTGGCTCGCAAACAGGCAAACCCTACCATGGCAATAGGTCAGACGGAGGGAAGATCTGTCTACAGCAACTACAAACGCAAAGCACAGAGGCTTATACCTGTGTGGTCAGCCCACTGGTTTAGGCACTGGAGAAACATATAGCAGCCAGGTAGCAGGAAACAGCTCTTTCCTTCCCACAGGCACCAATACCACTCCCCTGTGACCTTGGACATTGCTTGAGGAGGAGCTCCAGGGAGTAGAGCTTCTGGGCACTAGAGGGCGCTACATGCAAATGTTAAACATCAAAGGAATCTGGTTCAGAGTAAAATTATTAATACCACTCCTGAGAAAGATTTAAAAGACATCAACCTCATGACTCTTCCTGAAAGGAGTTCAAAATATAATTCATTAACATGCTCATGGAGGTACGGAAAGATACTCAAGAACTCAGGAATGAATTTCAGTAGGAGATCCAATTCTTGAAGAGCACAATGGACGGTATTAAAAGCAGATTGGATACGGTGGAGGAGATGATAAGTGAAATAGAAACTAGAGAAGAGGAATAAAAAGAAGCTGAGGCACTGAGAATAAAAAGGATCTCTAAGAATGAAAGAATATTGAGAGAACTGTGTGACCAATCCAAATGGAACAATATTCGCATTATAGGGGTACCAGAAGAAGATGAGAGAAAAAAAGGGATAGAAAGTGTCTTTGAGGAGGTGATTGCTGAAAACTTTCCCAATCTCTCAGGCCATGAAGGAGATAGTCTCTCAGGCAATGAAGTTGCACAGATCTCCCAAAACAAGGGACACAATGAAGACAACACCAAGACATATAGTAATTAAAATGGCAAAGATGAAGGATAAGGACAGACTATTAAAAGCAGCCAGAGAGAGAACTAAGATCACATACATAGGAAAGCCCATCAGGCTATCATGAGACTTCTCAACTGAAAACTTACAGGCCAGAAGGGAGTGGCACAATGCATTTAATGCAATGAAATACAAGGGCCTTAACCCAAGATTACGTTTTTTTTACAATTTATTTTGGTATCATTAATCTACAATTACATGTGCAATATTATGGTTATTAAACTACCCCCTTCATCAGGTCCCCCCACCAACCCCATTACAGTCACTGTCCATCAGCGTAGTGAGATGCTATAGAGTCACTACTTGTCTTCTCTGAGATGTACAGCCCTCCCCGTGCTCCTCCAACATTACATCTGCTAATCGTAATGTCCCTTTTCCCCCTTTATCCCTCCCTTCCCACCCATCTTCCCCAGTCCCTTTCCCTTTGGTAACTATTAGTCTGTTTTTGGGTTCTCTGAATCTGCTGTTGTTTTGTTCCTTCAGTTTTTTCTTTGTTCTTATACTTTACATATGAGTGAAATCATTTGATACTTGTCTTTTTCGGCTTGGCTTATTTCACTGAGCATAATACCCTCTAACTCCATCCATGTTGTTACAAATGGTAGGATTTGTTTTCTTCTTATGGCTGAATAATATTCCATTGTGTATATGTACCACCTCTTCTTTATCCATTCATCTGATGGACACTTAGGTTGCTTCCATTTCTTGGCTATTCTAAATAGCGCTGTGATAAACATAGGGGTGCATATGTCTTTTTCAAACTGGGCTGCTGCATTCTTAGGGTAAATTCCTAGGAGTGGAATTCCTGGGTCAAATGGTGTTTCTATTTTGAGTTTTTTGAGGAACCTCCATACTGCTTTCCACAATGATTGAACTAATTTGCATTCCCACCAACAGTGTAGGAGGGTTCCGTTTTCTCCACATCCTCACCAACAATTTGTTGTTGTTTGTGTTTTGGATGTTGGCCATCCTCACTGGTGTGAGGTGATATCTTATTGTGGTTTTAACCTGCATTTCTCTGATGATGAGCGACGTGGAGCATCTTTTCATGTGCTTGCAGGCCATCTGAATTTCTTCTTTAGAGATGTGTCTATTCATGTCCTCTCCCCATTTCTTAATTAGATTATTTGCTTTTTGTTTGTTAAGGTGCGTGAGTTCTTTGTATATTTTGGATGTCAACCCCTTATCGGATACGTCATTTATGAATATATTCTCCCATACTGTAGGATTTCTTTTTGTTCTACTGTTGGTGTCCTTGGCTGTCCAGAAGATTTTAAGCTTGATATAGTCCCACTTGTTCATTTTTGCTTTTGTTTCCCTTGCCCGGGGAGATATGTTCATAAAGAAGTCACTCATGTTTATGTCCAAGAGATTATTGGCTATGTTTTTTTGTAAGAGTTTTATGGTTTCATGACTTACATTCAGGTCTTTGATCCACCTTGAGTTTACCTTTGTGTATGGGGCTAGACAGTAGTCCAGTTTCATTCTCTTACAGGTAGCTGTCCAGTTTTTCCAACACCAGCTGCTGAAGAGGCTGTCATCTCCCCATTGTATCCCTTATCCCCAAGGCTCCTTTATCAAATATTAATTGACTGTATATGTTGGGTTAATCTTCGGATTTTCTATTCTTTACCACTGGTCTGTGGGTCTGTTTTTGTGCCAATACCAAATTGTCTTGATTACTGTGGCTTTGTAGTAGAGCTTGAAGTCAGGGAGCATAATTCCCCCTGTTTTATTCTTTCTTCTCAGGATTGCTTTGGGTATTCGGGGTCTTTTGTGGTTCTATATGAATTTTAGAATTATTCGTTCCAGTTCATTGAAGAGAGCTGTTGGGAGTTTCATAGGGATTGCGTTGAATCTGTAGATTGCTTTAGGTAGTATAGCCATTTTGACAATATTTATTCTTCCTAGCCAAGAGCATGGGATGCATTTCCATTTGTTAGTGTCCTCTTTAATTTCTCTTAGGAGTGTCTTGTAGTTTCCAGAGTAGAGGTCTTTCACTTCCTTGGTTAGGTGTATTCCTAGGTATTTTATTCTTTTTGATGCAATTGTGAATGGAATTGTTTTTCTGCTTTCTCTTTCTGTTAGTTCATCGTTAGTGTACAGGAAAGCAAGAGATTTTTGTGTGTTAATTTTGTATCCTGCAACTTTGCTGAATTCAGATATTAGTTCTAGTAGTTTTGGAGTGGGGTCTCTAGGGTTTTTTTGAACAGTATTATGTCATCTGCAAACAGTGAAAATTGGACTTCTTCTCTACGAATCTGGATGCCTTGTATTTCTTTGTTTGTCTGATTGCCGTGGCCAGGACCTCCACTACTATGTTGAACAACAGTGGAGAGAGTGGGCATCCCTGTCTTGTTTCCGATCTTAGATGAAAAGCTTTTAGCTTCTCGCTGTTAAGTATGATGTTAGCTGTGGGTTTGTCATATATGGCCTTTATGATGTTGAGGTACTTGCCGTCTATACCCATTTTGTTGAGAGTTTTAATCATGAATAGATGCTGAATTTTGTCAAATTCTTTTTCAGCATCTATGGAGATGATCATGTGATTTTTGTTCTTCTTTTTGTTGATGTGGTGGATGATGTTGATGGATTTTCAAATGTTGTACCATCCTTGCAGCCCTGGGATGAATCCCACTTGATCATGGTGTATGATCCTCTTGATGTATTTTTGAATTCGGTTTGCTAATATTTTGTTGAGTATTTTTGCATCTACGTTCATCAGGGATATTGATCTGTAATTTTCTTTTTTGGTGAGGTCTTTGCCCGGTTTTGGTATTAGAGTGATGCTGGCTTCATAGAATGAGTTTGGAAGTATTCCCTCTTGTTCTATTTTTTGGAAAACTTTAAGGAGAATGGGTGTTATTTATTCTCTATATGTCCGGTAGAATTCAGAGGTGAATCCATCAGGTCCGGGGGTTTTGTCCTTGGGTAGTTTTTTGATTACTGATTCAATTTCGTTGCTGGTGATATTTCTGTTTAGTTTTTCTGTTTCTTGCTTGGTCAGTCTTGGAAGGTTGTATTTTTGTAAGAAGTTGTCCATTTTTCTAGGTTTTCCAGCTTCTTAGGGTATAGATTCTCATAATATTCTCTTATAATTCTTTGTATTTCTGTAGGGTCTGTCATGCTGTTTCCCTTCTTATTTCTGATTCTGTTTATGTGTGTAGATTCTCTTTTTCTCTTAATGAGTCTGGCTAGGGGTTTATTTGGTTTATTTTTTCAAAGAACCAGTTCTTGGTTTCATTGGTTTTTTTTCTGTTGTTTTACACTTCTCAATTTTATTTATTTCTTCTCTGATATTTATTATGTCCCTCCTTCTGGTGACTTTGAGCCTCATTTGTTCTTCTTTTTCCAATTTCAGTAATTGTGTCTTTAGACTATTCATTTGGGAATGTTCTTCCTACTTTAAATAGGCTTGGATTGCAATATACTTTCCTCTTAGAACTGCCTTTGCTGCGTCCCACAGAAGTTGTGGCTTTGTGTTGTTGTTGTCATTAATCTCCATATAGTCTTTGATTTCTGTTTTGATTTGGTCGTTAACCCATTGATTAATTAGGAGAATGTTGGTAAGTCTCCATGTATTTGTGAACCTTTTTGATTTTTTTCTAAAATTTATTTCTAGTTTTATACCTTTGTGGTCTGAGAAGTTGGTTGGTAGGTTTCAATATTTTTGAATTTACTGAGGTTCTTTTTGTGGCCTCGTATGTGGTCTATTCTGGAAAATGTTCCATGTGCACTTGAGAAGAATGTGTATCCTTCTGCTTTTGGGTGCAGAGTTCTGTAGATGTCTGTTAGGTCCATCTGTTCTAGTGTGTTCAGTGCCTCTGTGTCTTTACTTATTTTCTGTCTGGTTGATCTGTCCTTTGGAGTGAGTGGTGTGTTGAAGTCTCCTGAAATGAATGCATTGCTGTCTATTTCCTCTTTTAATTCTGTTAGTATTTGTTTCCCATATGCTGGCACTCCTGTGTTGGGTGCATATATATTTACAATGGTTATATCTTCTTGTTGGACTGACCCCTTTATCATTATGTAATGTCCTTATTTATCTCTTGCTACTTTCTTTGTTTTGAAGTCTATTTTGTCTGATACAAGTACTGCAACACCTGCTTTTTTCTCTTTGTTGTTTGCATGAAATATCTTTTTCCATTCCTTCACTTTTAGTCTGTGTATATCTTTGGGTTTGAGGTGAGTCTCTTGTAAGCAGCATATAGATGGGTCTTGCTTTTTTATTCATTCTAGTACTCTGCGTCTTTTGATTGGTGCATTCAGTCCATTTACAGTTAGGGTGATTATCGATAGATATGTACTTATTGCCATTGCTGGCTTTAGATTCATGGTTATCAAAGGTTCAAGGGTTGCTTCTTTACTATCTAACAATCGAACTTAACTTTCTTGTTAAGTTATTGTAAACACCATCTGATATTTCTTTATTTCTCTCCCTTCTTATTCTTCCTCCTCTATTCTTTATATACTAGGTGTTTTATTCTTTGCCTTTAGTTAGTATTTGGATGGTCTGCTTTCTTTGCTATGATTTTATTTTCCCTGGTGACATCTTTTTAGCCTTAGGGGTGCTTCCCTCTAGAGCAGTCCGTTTAAGATATCCTGTAGTAAACAACAACAAATGTTGGCGAGGATGTGGAGAAAGGGGAACCCTCCTACATTGCTGGTGGGAATGCAAATTAGTCCAACCATTGTGGAAAGCAGTATGGAGGTTCCTCAAAAAACTCAAAATAGAAATACCATTTGACCCAGGAATCCCACTCCTAGGAATTTACCCCAAGAATGCAGCAGCCCAGTTTGAGAAAGACAGATGCACCCCTATGTTTATTGCAGCACTATTTACAATAGCCAAGAAATGGAAGCAACCTAAGTGTCCATCAGTAGATGAATGGATTAAGAAGATGTGGTACATATACACAATGGAATATTACGCAGCAATAAGAAAAAAACAAGTCCTACCATTTGCAACAACATGGATGGAGCTAGAGGGTATTATGCTCAGTGAAATAAGCCAGGCCGAAAAAGACAAGTACCAAATGATTTCACTCACATGTGGAGTATAAGAACAAAGAAAAAAAAAAAAATGAAGGAACAAAACAGCAGCAGACTCACAGAACCCACGAATGGACTAACAGTTACCAAAGGGAAAGGGACTGGGGAGATGGGTGGGAAGGGAGGGATAAGAGGGTAAAAGGGGCATTACGATTAGCAGACATAGGGTGGGGGGGCACGGGGGGGACTGTACGGCTCAGAGAAGACAAGTAGTGATTCTCATTTCACTACACTGATGGATAGTGACTGTAATAGGGTCAGTGGGGGGGACCTGATGAAGCGGGTAGTTTAATCATTACAATATTACCCATGTAATTGTAGGTTAATGATACTAAAATAAAATAAATTGTTAAAAAAAAAAAAAAAAAAGCATTTATGTTAGAATTCAAAAAAAAATATGCACATTTCTAAAACATATGAAAATAAGCATGTAAAATATCTGACTAATAATTTTTATATTGATTATGAGTTGAAAGAACAATATTTCAGACATATTAGGTTAAATAAAGTATATTGCCAAAAAAAAAAAAAAGATATCCTGTAGTGGTGGTTTATGAGAGGTAACCTCTCTCAACTTTCGCTTGTCTGGAAATTGTTTAATCCCTCCGTGATATTTAAATGATAATTTGCTGGATACAATAAGAATATTGGTTCGAGGCCCTGTTGTTTCATTATGTTAAATATATCATCCCATTCTCTTCTGGCCTGCAAGGTTTCTGTTGAGAAGTCTGATGATAGTCTGTTTGGTTTTCCTTTGTAGGTCATCTTTTTTCTCTCTCTAGCTGCCTTTAATACTCTGTCTTTATCTTTGACCTTTGCCATTTCAATTATTATGTGTCTTGGTGGTGTCTTCCTTGGGTCCCTTGTGTTGGGATTTCTGTGGGCTTCCCTGGACTGTGAGACTATTTCCTTCCCCAACATGGGGAAGTTTTCAGCAATTATTTCTTCGAAGACACTTTCTATCCCCTTTCTTGCTCTTCTTCCTCTAGTACCCCTATAATGTGAATATTGTTCCGTTTGGATTGGTCACACAGTTCTCTTAATATTCTTTCATTCCTAGAGATCCTTTTATCTCTCTCTGCCTCAGCTTCTCTGTGTTCCTGTTCTCTGATTTCTATTCCCTTAACAGTCTGTTGCATCTCATCCTGTCTGCTCTTAATCCCATCGATCGCTTGTCTGATTTCTGCATTGTCTTTCCTCACTTCCCTCACTTCCTCCCTCAGCTCTTGCATAGTTCTCTGTAGATCCAATAGTATGGTTATGAGTTTTGTTCTGAATTCTTTTTCAGGAAGATTGTCCATTTCCATCCCTTCAGGCACCCTCTCTGGGGTTGTCAGGTTGATCTTAGTCTGGACCATATTCCTATGTCTTTTCATGGCTGAAGAAGTGGTCGCTGGTACTTGTCCCGTATGTCAGCTGGGCTCTTTAAGACTTTAAAAAGAAAGAAAAAAAAAGGATAGAAAAGAAGGAAAAAAAAAAGAAAGAAAGAAAGAAAAGAAAAGAAAAGAAAAAAGAAAGAGAGGAAAAAACAAAACAAAACAAGAACAACAACAAAAGAGAAATGCCCACTGGGAGTAGATTCTGTGGGGATGCTGTAGGTGGCACTGTTGCTCCACTATTCCACAGCCGTGGCCGCGCCGCCCCTTAGGACACTTTATAGCTCTGGCCGGGGTGGGAATGAATGGGAGGCTGTTGAACTCTGTGGGAAGTCTAGTGCGGCCATCCTTTCCCAGTCGACAGCTAAGGGACTCTCAGCCTGCTGGGCTGAGTGTGCCAGGGTATCCGCCTCCTCTGCTGGGCTTCTGTCTCTTTAACACCGCTGAAAAAAGCACGCACTTTTCTTTTTTTTTTTTTTCTTCTTCCCGGGAGCCAGCTGCAAGGACCCGGGTGCGTTCCCCACTCAGATCCTGCACCCTCTGTCTCTCCTATCTCCGATACACTGCGTCATGTGTGTCAGCGCTCCTAGCGCAGATCACCGGGGCTGTTCATTTCGCAGGGTGTACTTCCACTCCCTCCCGGCTCTGAATCCTCTCCTCCCGCCGGTGTGCTGGGGTGGGGGAGTGTTCGAGTCCCGCTGGGTTGTGGCTCCGTATCTTACCCGCCTTGTGGGGTGCCGCATCCTCTTAGGTGTAGCTGCAGGCTATGTGCTGTCCTGTATCTTCTGGTCTCTTTTTTAGGAATAGTTGTACTTGTCGTACTTTCAGAAATACATATGGTTTTGGGAGGAGATTTCCGCCGCCCTGCTCACTGCACCATCTTCCCAGAAGTCCTCCAAGATTACTTTATTTGGCAATATTATCATTTAAATTTGAAGGAGGGATTAAACAATTTCCAGATAAGCAAAAGCTGAGAGAATTTATCTCCCACAAACCATCTTTACAGCGTATTTTGGAGGGACTGCTATAGATGGAAGTGTTCCTAAGGTTTAATACCTGTCACCAGAGGTAATAAAACCACAGTAAAGAAAGTAGAACAACTAATTACTAAGCACATGCAAAATTAAATTAACTATCCCGAAAGTCAATGAAGGGATAGATAAACAGCACAGAATATGATACCCAATATATAAAGAATGGAGGAGAAAGAAAAAGGAGAAAGAAATAAAAGGACCTTTAGATTGTGTTTGTAATAGCATATTGAGTGAGTTAAGTTAGACTCTTAGATAGTAAGGAAGTTAACCTTGAACCTTTGGTAACCATGAACCTAAAGCCTGCAATGGCAATAAGTACATACTTATCAATAATCACCCTAAATGTAAATGGACTGAATGCATGAATCAAAAGACATAGAGTCACTGGATGGATAAAAAAACAAGACCTATCTATATGCTGCCTTCAAGAGACTCACTTTAAACCCAAAGACATACACAGACTAAAAGTGAAGGGATAGAAAAAGATATTTCATGCAACTAATAGGAAGAAAAAAGCAGGAGTTGCAGTACTTGCATCAGACAAAATAGACTTCAAAACAAAGAAAGTCACAAGAGACAAAGAAGGACATTACATAATGATAAAAGGGTCAATCCAACAAGAAGATATAACCGTTATAAATATCTATGCGCCCAACACAGGAGCACCATATGTGAAACAAATACAGAAACAAATACAAATTAACAGAATTAAAAGGAGAAATACAATGCAATGCATTCATTCTAGGAGACTTCAACACACCACTACTCTGAAGGACAGATCAACCAAACAGAAAATAAGTAAAGATACCAAGGCACGGAACAACACAATAGAACAGATGGACCTAACAGACATCTACAGAACTCTACAGCCAAAAGCACCAGAATACACATTCTTCTCGAGTGTACATGGAATATTTTCAAGAATAGATCATATACTAGGCCACAAAAAGAGCCTTGTTGAATTCGAAAAGATTGAAATTGTACCAACCAGTTTCTCAGACCACAAAGGTATTAAACTAGAAATAAATTATGCAAAGATAATTAAAAATCCATAAACACATGGAGGCTTCACAACATGCTCCTAAATAACCAATGGATGAATGACCAAATAAAAACAAAGACGAAGCAATATATAGAGTAAATGACAACAATAATTCAACACCACAAAATCTGCGGGACACAACGAAGGCTGTGTTAAGAAGAAAGTATATTGCAATACAGGCCTACTTCAGGAAAGAAGAACAATCCCATAAGGGCACTCTAAACTCACAAATAGCGAAACTAGAAAAAGAAGAACAAATGAGGCCAAAGTCAGTAGAAGGAGGGACATAATAAAGATTAGAGCAGAAATAAATAAAATCAAAAAGACTAAAACGATAGAAAGAATCAATGAAAGCAGGAGCTGGTTATTCAAGAAAATAAACAAAATAGAAAAAGCCTTAGTGAAACTTATCAAGAAAAAAAGAGAGTCTATTCACATAAACAGAATCAGAAATGAGAAAGGAAAAATCACTACAGACACCACATAAATACAAAGAATTATTAGAGAACACTATGAAAAATTATATGGTAACAAACTGAATAACCTAGAAGAAACGGACAACTTTCTACAGATTCAATGCAATTCCTATGAAAATATCAATAGCATTCTTCAACAAACTAGAGAAAATCATTCTAAAATTCATATGGAGCCACAAAGGCCCCAAGTAGCCAAAGCAATCCTGAGAAGGAAGAATAAAGTTGGGGGGATTATGCTCCCCAACTTTAAGCTTTACTACAAAGCCACAGTACTCAAGACAATTTGGCACTGGCACAAGAACAGACCCATAGACCAATGGAACAGACTAGAGAGCCCTGTTATAAACCCAACCATAAATGGTTAATTAATATATGATAAAGGAGCCATGGACATACAATGGGGAAATGACAGCCTCTTCAACAGCTGGTGTTGGCAAAACTGGACAGCTACATGCAAGAGAATCAAACTGGATTATTGTTTAACCCCATACACAAAAGTAAACCCGAAATGGATCAAGGACCTGAATGTAAGTCATGAAACCATAAAACTCTTAGAAGACAACATAGGCAAAAATCTCCTGAATATAAGCATGAATGACTTCTTCCTGAACGCATCTCCTGAAGCAAGGGAAACAAAAGCCAAAATGAACTCATGGGACTACATCAAACTAAAAAGTTTCTGTAGGGCAAAGGACACCATCAACAGAACAAAAAGGCGTCCTATAGTATGGGAGAATATATTTGTAAATGACATATCTGACAAGGGGTTAACATCCAAAATATATAAAGAACTTACATGCCTCAACACCCTAAAAGCAAATAACCCGATTAAAAAATGGGCAGAGGATATGAAGAGACAGTTCTCCAAAGAAGAAATTCAGATGGCCAACAGGCACATGAAAAGATGCTCCACATCACTAATCATCAGGGAAATGCAAATTTAAGCCACAATGAGATATATCATCTCACACCAGTAAGGATGGCCAGCATAAAAAATACCAAGAACAACAAATGCTGGCGAGGGTGCGGAGAAAGGGGAACCCTTCTACGCTGCTGGTGGGAATGTAAGCTAGTTCAACCATTGGGAAAGCAATATGGAGGTTCCTCAAAAAACTAAAAATACAAATACCATTTGACCCAGGAATCCCACTCCTTGGAATTTACCCAAAGAATACAACTCTCAGATTCAAAAAGACATATGCACCCCTATTTTCATTGCAGCACTTTTTACAATAGCCAAGATATGGAAGCAACCTGAGTGTCCATCAGTAGATGAATGGATCAAGAAGAGGTGGTACATATACACAATGGAATATTATTCAGCCATAAGAAGAAAACAAATCCTGCCATTTGCAACAATGTGGATGGAGCTGGAGGATATGCTCAGTGAAATAAACCAGGTGGAGAAAGACAAGTGCCAAGTGATTTCCCTCATTTGTGGAGTATAATAATGAAGCAAAACTGAAGGAACAAAATAGCAGCAGACTCAGAGACTCCAAGAAGGAACTGTGGTTACCAAAGGGAAGGGGTGTGGGACGGCGGGTGGGGAGTGTGGAAGACAGGGATTGAGGGGTATTATGTTTAGTACACATGGTGTGGGGAGATCACGGGGAAAACAGTGTAGCACAGAGAAAGCAAATAGTGAATCTGTGGCATCTTGCTACACTCGAGGGCAGTGACTGCATTGCGGTATGGGTGGGGACTTGATAATATGGGTAAATGTAGTAACCACATTGTTTTTTCATGTGAAACCTGCATAAGTGTGTATATCAATAACACCTTAATTTAAAAATGACAATAAAAAAATAATAAATAAAATATCGTGGAACACTTACTAAGGTGAAAGCTATCTAATTCATTGTCTTAAGGTAACTTCTACAGGTAAAACTTGAGAAATATAACACACACACAAAAGAAAATGCATAAGCCTTATCCCCTGGTAATACATTTCAAAATCTCAATGAAGCGGTGACCTGGTCTCATTAAAGCAGCCTCTACTGGAACAAAGTGGTGTCTTCAGTAACCCCCTGGGTCCCTAGCATCCTAGACCCAGGGACTACATTAAGAACATAGGTGAACCCATCTGTTAGAAGGTTCTTTACAAATGGGGGTCCGCGTCCCAGAAATGCATGGGGCCAACCCAGTCCCATCTTCACTTTTACTTAGTCATTTTCTAGTAGTTGCTAAGTGTGGAAAGTTCAGTATGATGGTGGGGAAAATAAAGGGTGGGAGGGAGCATACCTTGTCCATCTCAAAATCCACAGCCACGGGTTACAGACTTTGATTCAAAGACCAGGGACGCACAGCAGGACGGAGCGCCTGCTCACCTATCTTCAGGGTGTGCCCGTACAATGAAGTCTTTGTTTTTTGCTTTGTTTTAAAAAACAATTTAGTATAATTCACCTTGTAATTTGTAAAAATTCCTCCAACATTGTGGCATTAACTTGTCTGTTGCTTTGAATTTTCTGGTGGTGTGTATTTCTTTAAATATCCTTCTTAGGCCTTTTAATACAAAGTTTAAAAGACCCATAGGAGAACTGCTGTTCACCGCAGTTTTGAACTGGAAGTTGAGGCCACTGGATTTTTTAACTGAACAGATTCACCAATACCCATCAAAGCCATTCATTTCATGTGGCTCAGTCCTGACCTCAGAGGTTACAAAGGAAATATGAGGTGGCCGGTCAGGTCTGACAAAGTGTGATTTACCTCTTGCTTATCAGTCTTCCTCCCTAATTTTGTCAGGAACCTGACACTGCTCATCATTTCTTATATCTGCCTCAAACATGTTTTCTGAGCTCAGCTTAATGAATGAGTGTTCATGTTACATGTTACTGATTCTTCAAAGGCTATAGCTAATAAGAGGGTAAGAGCTGGAAATGTGTCCTCAAGCAAGGAGGTCCCAAAAGATCTCCCTTTGTGTCAACTTCAAAATAAATATGTCTCAAGCCTGAGAAAGGAGACAAACCTCAAGATTTTCCTTTATTTCCTAGAAGAACCAGAATCCATTGGGGGAAATGGGTCCAGTTCAAGCAGACATTTTCTATTAGGTAAAAATTATTTACCGAAGTGCATCTTGTTTGTAAAAGCAAGATTTGGCAGAGATGCTAATGATGCCGGGGTTCTTGTCTGCAGAGTCGAAGAATGAACTTAGCAAACACCCAAGGTAGGAGAGCCAGGGCAGAGGCTTTTATTGAGAGATACAGTGAGAGGACAGAGATCGTGGCTCACACCAGGAGGGGACAGGAGAGCCTAGGGTGGTGTGTTTTCTAGGGGATTTATAGGCAGTTAAGGATTTTGGGGAACTGATGAAGGGCTTAGGGTGTGGACTTGTTAAAGTGGCCTTAGGATGTTTGTCCTTGATGAGATATTAAGTCCTTTTTAGCATGCTAAAGTGAATCTTACACATGATTACAAACAATTAGCATAATAATAACATGGGCTACTTTTCTTTATCTGGGGAGTATCAACTGATCTCACTGAAGAATGACTCTAGGGCTTAATGTTTAACACAGAGTTTTGGTAGGGGGTTTCCTTGCATGTAGTTACACTGCTCTGACTGCAAATATCCTGCCTTGCTTTTTCTGGAGGCCTATTGTCTGTGTCTCAGTAAGTAACATAGTAACACTCTGGATGAAATCCAGAAGAAAGGGGGAGACCTCTTTACCTGAGGACTCTGGTTTTCTCTGCCTTTGGGGAGTGACCAGGCTGGCAAATATACAAATACATTGCTTCTCAGATTAGCTTTGTACAAGAAAAAGGAGTAGGGTGCGGCAAAGAATTTGCAGCACACCTAAGCCTAAGGCATTTACATTTTAAACCTAAGATATTTGCATTTCTGGTTGGTTGGGGCTGGTGTGCCCTGCTGTGAATGGAAAGGAAAGCTGCCTTCCACCCTTGGCCTCCCTGTGGCCTCCCTAGCTCTGCAGCCTGGAAGACCACTCAGCAGATAATCAATAGCAGCTGGCAGCCAGGCCCTTGGTGTGTTGGCAGCCCTGGCCTCTACATTAGCAGCGCTCCTACTAATGACAAGAGTCATCTGTCCTGATGGCCCCTGACTGCGCTGTCCTGTCCTGCCACTCCTGCCTCAAAAAGCTACTGCTCATAGATAGCAAGGAAGCTTGTTGTGTGTATGTCCTGTCCCCCCACCTGGTCCTTTAGTTTTACTTTGTCTGGATGTCTAGCGAAAACTCTCTTTGCTGTTTGCAATCGTCAGATGCCTTTGTACTGAAGCATCACAGAAGGGTTTACACCACTCTAGGGATCAATATTTATTATCCCTAACAGCATACAATCCTTCCTACGGTCCTGCATTCCATCTTGGCCACTTTCTCTTCCCAGATGCCAGGTCCAATGTGTCAGCTAATTGCCCTTGCCTCTTATTTGAAAGATGGGATCCCAGCATGTAAACAGGAAATGTGGTGTGGAATGCAGCAAAGCACATCAGTCTCGGATGTCACACCCGGTCTGGTCACTCAGTGTCTGGAACTTGGTAAAGTTATTGAACCTCTCTGAACCTCAGTTTCCTATTTGCAAGCTGGGATACAAATCCTTATAATGCAGAGTCACTGTAGTAGAGAGAATGCATGCAGAGTGCCTGCTAACACTTGTCACTTAGTAGGTGCTAGTGTTATTACCAGCTGATTTGTATCTTGTTCATTTTTTGGTGAAAATTAATTGAGGTGTGAACATGCCTTAAATAAATTACTAAATAAGTTCAAAATAGTTTCCTACTTTATACACATAATGTCACATGCATTACAGCAGCTTTTAATCTCTCATGGCATCCTGTGTATAACCTCTTTAAATATAATAGTGGATTTATTTAAATTATACATGTATAGGAGGACTGCACATTTTGGGGGTCACTTTAGTTATTCTATTGCTATAGAATTCAAAGTTATACTGCATGCTTTTTTATTGCAAATGAAGGAAACTAAGCTCATATATGTATGATATATGTTTCATATTATATATATAATTTTACATATATAAAGAAAGTTACAAAGGTAGCTCACAAAAACTTTGGAAGAGCTAGGAACTAGGCCTCAGTATCTGAAACTGGGTGTTCAGTGCTACTAGCACTGTTGTCGTCCAGTTCTTCTCTCTTCTGGTCGTCAACAAGCCACCATCAGCAGGGAAACTTATTTCCCCCATGCCTTCTCTCCATGTCTGGTCATGGAACCTTAGCAGAATAAATCACCTGACAGGACAATGGGGGCTCATGATTGGCCAGGCCTTGGTCTCATGGGTCCATTTGGTGACCAGGGGAGCAGAAGCTCTTACTGGAGGAAGGGGAAAGGAAAGCATGCTAGACATATGCAGCTGGAATAGTGGACGGCATCCATCTCATGGCTGCCCAGGGTTTACGCTAACCTGGGTTCCCATACTCGTAATTCTGATGCTGGGGCTCTTGTTTGCAGAGTCAAAGAATAAACTTAGCAAACACCCAAGGTAGGAGAGCCAGGGCAGAGGCTTTTATTGAGAGATACAGTGAGAGGACAGAGATCGTGGCTCACACCAGGAGGGGACAGGAGAGCCTAGGGTGGTGTGTTTTCTAGGGGATTTATAGGCAGTTAAGGATTTTGGGGAACTGATGAAGGGCTTAGGGTGTGGACTTGTTAAAGTGGCCTTAGGATGTTTGTCCTTGATGAGATATTAAGTCCTTTTTAGCATGCTAAAGTGAATCTTACACATGATTACAAACAATTAGCATAATAATAACATGGGCTACTTTTCTTTATCTGGGGAGTATCAACTGATCTCACTGAAGAATGACTCTAGGGCTTAATGTTTAACACAGAGTTTTGGTAGGGGGTTTCCTTGCATGTAGTTACACTGCTCTGACTGCAAATATCCTGCCTTGCTTTTTCTGGAGGCCTATTGTCTGTGTCTCAGTAAGTAACATAGTAACACTCTGGATGAAATCCAGAAGAAAGGGGGAGACCTCTTTACCTGAGGACTCTGGTTTTCTCTGCCTTTGGGGAGTGACCAGGCTGGCAAATATACAAATACATTGCTTCTCAGATTAGCTTTGTACAAGAAAAAGGAGTAGGGTGCGGCAAAGAATTTGCAGCACACCTAAGCCTAAGGCATTTACATTTTAAACCTAAGATATTTGCATTTCTGGTTGGTTGGGGCTGGTGTGCCCTGCTGTGAATGGAAAGGAAAGCTGCCTTCCACCCTTGGCCTCCCTGTGGCCTCCCTAGCTCTGCAGCCTGGAAGACCACTCAGCAGATAATCAATAGCAGCTGGCAGCCAGGCCCTTGGTGTGTTGGCAGCCCTGGCCTCTACATTAGCAGCGCTCCTACTAATGACAAGAGTCATCTGTCCTGATGGCCCCTGACTGCGCTGTCCTGTCCTGCCACTCCTGCCTCAAAAAGCTACTGCTCATAGATAGCAAGGAAGCTTGTTGTGTGTATGTCCTGTCCCCCCACCTGGTCCTTTAGTTTTACTTTGTCTGGATGTCTAGCGAAAACTCTCTTTGCTGTTTGCAATCGTCAGATGCCTTTGTACTGAAGCATCACAGAAGGGTTTACACCACTCTAGGGATCAATATTTATTATCCCTAACAGCATACAATCCTTCCTACGGTCCTGCATTCCATCTTGGCCACTTTCTCTTCCCAGATGCCAGGTCCAATGTGTCAGCTAATTGCCCTTGCCTCTTATTTGAAAGATGGGATCCCAGCATGTAAACAGGAAATGTGGTGTGGAATGCAGCAAAGCACATCAGTCTCGGATGTCACACCCGGTCTGGTCACTCAGTGTCTGGAACTTGGTAAAGTTATTGAACCTCTCTGAACCTCAGTTTCCTATTTGCAAGCTGGGATACAAATCCTTATAATGCAGAGTCACTGTAGTAGAGAGAATGCATGCAGAGTGCCTGCTAACACTTGTCACTTAGTAGGTGCTAGTGTTATTACCAGCTGATTTGTATCTTGTTCATTTTTTGGTGAAAATTAATTGAGGTGTGAACATGCCTTAAATAAATTACTAAATAAGTTCAAAATAGTTTCCTACTTTATACACATAATGTCACATGCATTACAGCAGCTTTTAATCTCTCATGGCATCCTGTGTATAACCTCTTTAAATATAATAGTGGATTTATTTAAATTATACATGTATAGGAGGACTGCACATTTTGGGGGTCACTTTAGTTATTCTATTGCTATAGAATTCAAAGTTATACTGCATGCTTTTTTATTGCAAATGAAGGAAACTAAGCTCATATATGTATGATATATGTTTCATATTATATATATAATTTTACATATATAAAGAAAGTTACAAAGGTAGCTCACAAAAACTTTGGAAGAGCTAGGAACTAGGCCTCAGTATCTGAAACTGGGTGTTCAGTGCTACTAGCACTGTTGTCGTCCAGTTCTTCTCTCTTCTGGTCGTCAACAAGCCACCATCAGCAGGGAAACTTATTTCCCCCATGCCTTCTCTCCATGTCTGGTCATGGAACCTTAGCAGAATAAATCACCTGACAGGACAATGGGGGCTCATGATTGGCCAGGCCTTGGTCTCATGGGTCCATTTGGTGACCAGGGGAGCAGAAGCTCTTACTGGAGGAAGGGGAAAGGAAAGCATGCTAGACATATGCAGCTGGAATAGTGGACGGCATCCATCTCATGGCTGCCCAGGGTTTACGCTAACCTGGGTTCCCATACTCGTAATTCTGATGCTGGGGCTCTTGTTTGCAGAGTCAAAGAATAAACTTAGCAAACACCCAAGGTAGGAGAGCCAGGGCAGAGGCTTTTATTGAGAGATACAGTGAGAGGACAGAGATCGTGGCTCACACCAGGAGGGGACAGGAGAGCCTAGGGTGGTGTGTTTTCTAGGGGATTTATAGACAGTTGAGGATTTTGGAGAACTGATGAAGGGCTTAGGGTGTGGACTTGTTAAAGTGGCCTTAGGATGTTTGTCCTTGATGAGATATTAAATCACTTTTAGCGTGCTAAAGTGAATCTTACACATGATTACAAACAATTAGCATAATGAAAACATGAGCTACTTTCCTTCATCTGGGGAGTATCAACTGATCTCACTGAAGAATGACTCTAGGGCTTAATGTTTAACACAGAGTTTTGGTAGGGGGTTTCTTTGCATGTAGTTACACTGCTCTGACTGTAAATATCCTGCCTTGCCTTTTCTGGAGACCCTCACCCTATTCTGTCTAAAACCATGGTCCCTGTCTCAATTCCACAGTTCCCAGTGTAACACAGCCGTCCTGTGGGAAATCATGTATTCATTCACCACCTCCTGGAGGGAGATCACTCCAAATCTCATGCAGTTTCCTCATCCAGCTCTAAGACTAGGAACCCCTGGGTGATGGGTACAGTCAGCAATTGCTTCTTTTAGTCTGTCATTTTATAGCTAATTGGTAAATTTAACCACCTCCAATATGCTGAATAACTAGTCATGGAGGGAAAGCAGGAAAATTACAACAGAAGCTCCCATCTATAAAGGGGGAAAGTGAAAATATATGAGGCATGCCATACTGGCCCATAGCATATTCCCTGCTTCTGTGCTTGGTTGGCCAGTCTGGCTTCTGGACTCTCTTACTGGTGAAAATTTCTATATCTGTTTGACCTCCAGGATCATGACTAAGAAGTATGTGGGGATGATTCCTCTTCAGGCAGCTGCTTCAACAGTCTCCTCCCTGTTGATTTTGGAGCCTAGGAATTGAGTATTATGGGCTTTTATCTAAACTGGTTTCCCTTGTCATTTTAACTTCCTTAAAACCCTGCTAAGCTGTCAATTATTCAATTCCTGGGAAAATTTATAGCTAGTAACCAAAGCAATACATTTTAAAATCATGGACCCTAATTCTGGAACATACCTTATTCCTTGCAGTTTCCATCTCAGCAACAGACCAGGGGCTCTGCCCATCGGCTCAAACTTCAACCTGCTCCTAGCATGGCGCAGGCTAAAGTGTTAGGCCAGGCAGGTAGGCAAGGCCGACCTCCTCCCCAACCCTCAGTGTAACCCATCAGGGAGTATTTATTTCTTCAAAGACACTTTCTATCCCTTTTTCTCTCTCTTCTTCCTCTGGTACTCCTATAATGCGAATATTGTTCCGTTTGGATTGGTCACACAGTTCTCTCAATATTCTTTCATTCCTAGAGATCCTTTTTTCTCTCAGTACCTCAGCTTCTTTGTATTCTTCTTCTCTAGTTTTTATTTCATTTATCGTCTCCTCCACCGTATCCAATCTGCTTTTAACACCGTCCATTGTGTTCCTCAAGGATTGGATCTCTGACCGGAATTCATTCCTGAGTTCTTGAATATCTTTCTGTACCTCCATGAGCATGTGAATGATTTTTATTTTGAACTCCCTTTCAGGGAGAGTCATAAGGTCCATATCATTAAAATCTTTCTCAGGAGTTGTATTAATAATTTTACTCTGGACCAGGTTCCTTTGGCGTTTCATATTTGTGTATGGAGCCCTCTAGTGCCCAGAAGCTCTACTCTCTGGAGCTGCTCAGCCCCTGAAGCAATGTCAGGGATTGTAGGGGAGTGGTATTGGTGCCTCGGGGGAGGAAAGGGCTGTTTCCTGCTTCCTGGCTGCTATGCCTGTCTCCACTGTCTGAACCGGTGGGCTGAGCACACTGGTACAAGCCTCTGTGCTTTGCCTTTTAAGTTGCTGTAGACAGATCCTCCCTCCGTTTGGCCCAACGCCAGGGAAGGGCTTCCAGGTTTGCAAGCCCGGTGGGGCTGGCCAGGCGAAAAGTGCACTACTCTGCCTGTCACAGAAGGGGTTCCTGGAGCCATGCAGGCAGCCAGGGAGCTGGCACACCTGAAGATCAGAAAACCCCCAATCTGCTGGGCAGAGTACACCCGGACAATCCTGTCCACCTGTCCTTTCTCCCGAGCAGCAAGCTCCTGCAGTCCTTGCCCCCTCAGCAGGCCTCCTTCCAAGGTCCTCCCTGCCAGGAAGTCTCTCAGACTGTCCATCCCTCCCCCATCCCAGAGCAGCTGGGTATGGATCCCTGATCTCACAAGCAGCCGGGATCTTAGTCTCTCCAGGAACTCCGCCTGTCTTAGCTTTCCAAGCTCCTAATTACAATCATGCAAGCACCATGAAATGTAGGTTTGTGCTCCCAGAGTAGATCTCCAGAGTTAGGTGTTCAGCCGTCCCAGTTCTCCACTCCCTCCCTGCTCTGTTCCTGTTCCTCCTGCCGGTGAGCTGGGGTGGGGGAAGGGCTTGGATCCCGCAGGACCACAGCTTTAGTACATTACCGTTTTCTGTGAGGGCTGCTCTTGTCTCCAGGTGTATGCAGTTTGTTGTAGTCTTCTTTCCCGTTGCTCTTTCAAGAGTAGTTGTAGTAGCTTTATTTTCATATTATATGCGGTTTTAGGAGGAAGCCTCTGCCTCACCTCTCACGCCGCCATCTTTTTCCCATCAGGGAGTATTTAATGGTAGGAATTATTGCCTCTGATAGGCAACAAACATAGCAGGAATGTTTGGGGCATTAAAGTCCGTCATTTCTGTAGAGCAGACAGATTCTAGTCTTACAACAAGTATCAGAAAGAAAAGGCAGAGGCTCTCCCTACAGGGTGGGAGAGGGGCTAGGGGCTGGCTTTCCCCTCCGAGGATGGCCCCATGCCTCCCTTGTGTCTAGTCCTTTTCCTTCAAAGCCCTGCTTTTACTCTCACAAGGAATTCAGCCTCCACTTTCATCGGTCCTGGATTATTGGTCACAGGTGAGACGTCAGCCTATTCTGCTTTCTTTCTGCTTCTATCAAATGGGTCAACCTGGACAAGAGATCGTTTCCTGCAGGATCTTCCTGAAGGGTAAAGTAATATTCAACCAGTTCCCCTACAGGACCAAAACTACGGCTGAAACACTGAAAGAGCTATAGCCTTTGGCCTCCTTCTAGTGCTTCACTGTCTTGCATCCCCCTGCTGCCCCACCTCCCAGCCCACGGTGCCCTGGCCCCTCCCCGGGACCTCCTGGAGAGCACCAAGACCAACAACTAAAGGGCCGAAACAGGGCCCAGTAGGGCCTCAGGGTCGGGCTCCAAACCCCGCTTCTGTTCCGATTGGGATCCCAGGGGCTGACCAGTTTCAACCCTATTTTGAATATCACCCTTGCTGAAGTCACAAGAAATATCCTTTAATAATCTGACATTGTCTGCCAGGTCCCCTGAAGTTCCATGTAAGGTATGTGATCTGAATCCCAATGAACAGTTAACACTGTAACCATTTTTTCTGTAGAGCATTAAATGGATGTGAGACAGAATAGAATGAACGGTAATGTGTGCTTCCTTCCACACTTTGCGTGAGCTGAGTTCTATATTTAAGGCCATGTATTATGGTCTCGTATTTGAATACCTCACTTCAGATCTGAGATTTTGAATTAATTAGTGTTTTTAATTGTAAGTAACATAAGCCAACTCTGTCCACATGAGGCATAAAGATGCTAGTTCTCAGGGAGTGAAGGAGTAAGCTAATGACTCTAAGTTTTAATAACATGCCAGAAAATTTTGTATGCCCAAAATGTTGCATTTTAATGTAGTCACTTTGAAAGACTTTAAAGTTTATTCCAACCACTTTATTTTATGACTATCTTTGAATTGCTTTCAGAACCTACACTGCATTCTTTTGAATATCTGATTTATGCCAAATTTTTGTCCTTTGAAAGTGGATTTGATTTTCTTAGAAAATCATTTGAAATCACATCTAGGGAATGGGGTGAATGACTTATCAAGATAAGTAATAGTGGCTTAGATAATGACTTTTTTTTTAAAGTTTCTTTTGCAACAGACTGCAAAGTAGGGGCAAATTTCTCCTTAATATTACCTAAGGTTCCTCCTCTCTTTGCCTAGTGAACTGCTAACAGGTTGTTGATAATTCATTAACAATTGGCTGGACTATTGCCAAAAAAAGATAATGTGTACCAAGGGAAAAGTAGGTTTCAGACCAGGCTCAAACGGGCGCAGCAAATTGACCCAAGGAAATTAGGGAAGGAAGCTATTAAGGGAAGGAACAGTGGATTGTAATTCTGCCTGAGACCATTTTAGCCAGAAGACAGAGAAGTTGTAGAGAAAACCATTGACTCCTGGGAGTGTATTGTTTTGAGCGAGTATGGTCACGGCAGAAAGGGCTGTGGAGTGAAGCACACTGGAGATCAAGTCCTGGCTTCCCCACGTGTCACCGAGCAAACGACATGACCTCCCAGGAACAACCCCCAAAGGAAGGGTTTTTACACCTAGGCTGTGGGTTGTTGCGAGAATTACATGTGAATCTGTATTTTAAAAGTCTGGTGCAATGTCTAATACATCGTAAAGAAAGAGTAATCGTATCGTTTCACCGCCAATGTCAGCAATGAACGTGTTCATTTACTCTTAAATCCTTCCTTAATGATTGAGGCAATACTATTCTATGCACCAAGGTCTTAGCATAAGGAATCCCAAGAAAGGAGACCATACAAAAATTAATTCAGGAAGTTTAATATTCTATTCAGTCCAAGGTTAATAAACATGTGTCAAAAGTGTGACAAGGGTGAGGAGATAAGAAAATAAATTGTTTCCTGGGTAAACAGCTTGGCCTCCTTTCCTTTGCTTTCATCCTTCCCCAGCTTCCTGTGGCTGCGTCTGATTTCCCTGACGGCTGCTGTCTTCTCTCTGCCAGCCTCCTGGGTAGACAGGTCCCACTCACAGGAGCCCAGCGGGGGCCTCTGGGCTCCCACAGCGTGTTATATCGACATGGTGTTAAAAGATTGACATAGTGTGGAACATCTGACCCCTGTGAGTTTCTGGTTTGTCAATGAACACTCAGATGTCCTTTACTTTTTAATTCTGTTTCCTATAGCAACTAACTTGCAAATATTTACTCCTTCTGAGTCTTAACAATTCGCTTTACTTGAATTTTTCCTTAGGGCCTTTGTTTGCTAATTTTATTATATTATTAGTATTTAGTTAACTAACACTTCAGAGAGGAGCCACGCAGTCCTGAGAGCTATCCGCAGAATTTCAGCGGGTACTGCTTAGGGTGCCTAGCCACTAGGGGTACCTACCTAGAGGGCGCTGGCAGGTCCTCTCTTCCCACATGGACCTCCACGTGCAGTCTTGACTGCTTGTGGAGCAGATTTTGATCTTGGTCAGAATCTCCTGCAGGTTTGCGGCTCTTCTTTTTATTACAACCCTGCCCAGTTCCTTGGCTTTTCCCGACATGGCTACACATCCCAGAACACAGTGTGGCACAGCCAATTCTCTCATCTGTGCCTTTTCTCAAAGTTGGGTCAGAACGGCAAGAGACATGCTGCTGTGTGGTGGTGGCAGCAGGGCCCCTGCCTCACAGAAGAAAGTTCCCGCTGTGTGGTCAGTGGTGTGCTCCCTGGGTGTCTGTCCACAGGGGCAGATGGTGGGGTGAGGAAAGGCAGGGTATGTGCAGTTCAATATTGTGTCTCTCAAGCCATCACCCATTGATAAGGTACTTTATTAGAAATTGCCCAGACTGTGTCATGTAGATCTCTCTCATCTCCAGATTCAGTGCCTCTGCTAGGTTTTTTCCTTGGGCATTAAAATGCAAAGGTGAGAAATAGTGTACTACCATATAACATGACTTTAGTTTAAAATTTGTGTCCTTGGGTTGGTCTGGGGTTTCTGTGTCACCATCTGCTAAATATTATAAAGTGCAGCTCATCTATTACCGATTTTATCTTTTAATCTCTATGTTCAGAAAACCTTCGAATGCACATCAAATTTGTCATTAAACTACAGGTACATGGCATATTATATGTACATATTAATGACTCATGTCTACTAGGCACACCACTGGGTATCAGTATTTGAGAGCTATCTTATTCCTCTGAAACCAGACATGCACTGGTTTGTGGATGATAAAGAATTTTTTCTCACATGGGCATTCTGCCTCCTCCTTGCTAACCTCCCAACCTCTGCCTGAGAATCAGACACCATATCACAGTAACAACAAAGAGTCTGGCTCACCATAGTCTCCTCTGACAGGACCCAGGCTTCAGATGTCTGAATATTTCCTATAAATAGTTGCATACAATGACCGTTCATTACACAGAGGATGTTTTGCTCTGGATAATTACAGAATACAGGCAGGTTGGGATGTTTATTAGCCACGAGGCCTTTATGATTGATCTATTATGATGCACTTCGGATAGATGATTTTGAAAAATTTTGTCCTTGAACACATGATAAAATGGTTCCAGGTCTGCTATCACAAATTGCTCAATTTTGCTGTCATCCATGCTTGCTGGAAACCCACATAATACTTGGGTCTGAGATAGTTTTCCTCTGGAATAGCTCTCTTAGATTTTATTATGCACCAGCTTATTCATCTTCTAAGCAAAAATGAGCCAAGCACCCAAGTGTCTGTTAAGCACCTTTATATCGGTCCATTCAAAACCTACAGGCTTTCAGGCATCAACCCATTGCCATGGTCTTCCTGGCATGCTCGTCAAATGCCTGGCAGCAGGATGAAGCCATCTGGTGAAGGTACATTATGATTATAACACATCCAAATTTGCCTTCTCATCAACAACACTCTCATCTTCCTTACCCTTGTAATCAGCCAGGAAACCCTAAGGAAAAAGGTGAAAAATAAGCAGGCCTGATCACTGGGGTTTTTTTTTGGTGTCTTTTCCCTGTTTAAGTTGGTGGTACCCAATCACACTCACTGTCGAGGTGTAGACAAATTTATCTTATGGAAATGCCCTTGGACACTGAAGACCAACATATTTCAGCTCACAGTTTCCCAGCTGCTGGGCACATGCTGTTTTACTACTCCACCTTCCCGGCAGCAGGTAGCCCCTCACAGCTGAAGACAGGGGGCTCGTTGGGGATTCCGCAGAGCAGCTTCTCCTCGGTGCGTCTGGTAGGCTTCCAGCCATCCTCCTGCCCACGGGGAACTGCAAGAACCACAGAACCATGCTAGGTGTGGGTGACATTCCAGTGCTGATCTCACCGGGACGTTAATCACATTGCCTGTGCTGTTCTTCCTGTACAAATGCTGCTCCAGTCATGCAGCTAAGCAGTGTGCAGGTGAACCAGATTCTCAGTCTTGGCTGTGCACTGAGATCTTCTGAGGCCTGAGTTGGGATCCCCCCTGAGGCTGGTTCCCCATTTGGTTCTATTGTGCAGCCAACATTGACTGCAGTGTATGGAGTTAGCAGACCAGCAACAGAAACATCATATGAAAGCTTATTAAACATGTGGAATCTCAGCCCTAGCCCAGATCACTGACTCAGAATCTGCATTTTTAGAGGATCTCCTGGGGATCTGTATGTACATTGCTGTTTGAGAATCAAACAGGTAGAGTATTGCTTCCCAAAATATGCTACCCATAAAAATCACTGGGGGGCCTAGACTTACAACATCAGAATTTCTAAGGGTTAAGCCTGGATACCTCCATTTATATTGCTTTCTAGGTGCTTTATATTCTGCCAACCCGGCACAAAACTGTGGTCAGTAGCAGAGACCAGGGCCTCCCAAATGCTCTTGATGGTATGAATCCCCTAGGGAAGAAGGCTTATTTTAAAAAGAAAATTCCCAGGCCACTTCTAAGAGATTCTCTTTCAACTGGGGCTTGGGATGGGACAAGAGAATCTGTGTCCCCTCCAAACACACATACATGATTCTTGTGAAATCTGGAAAACGTATTTGTGGTCTATAGCAGTGGTTCTTAAATGTTGGTTTGCACCAGAATTACCTGGAGAGCCACTGAAAATACTGATTTCTGGGATCTGTGAAGATAGATGAAGACCACCCAAATGAGAACAAGCAAAGAGGTTATTGTGATGTTTTTTCATATACAACAACAATAATAGTATTATACAATACAATAATAGTATAACTCTGTTCGGGTTCCCGGCCCCAATTCCCATGTGTGTGTGTGTGGAGACACCTATAGGGTGTCCAAGAATGCAACTAAATTCTGATGCTATCTGCCCAGAGACAGCACATGATTCCCCAGGTTAAGGGCTCTGTCCTACAAGACTGCCATCCACCCGTGACTCCAGATGCTGGTTGTAAGCCCCAGGCAGTTATCTATGCTTCTGACCTGTACAGATTAGAGGTTCCAATGACCTCCACCTTAGGTTTAATTAATTTGCTTGAGCAGCTCACATAACTCAGGAAAACACCTATGTTTACCAGCTCAATAAAGGATATGTAAAGGATACAAGTTAACAGCCAGATGAACAGATACTTAATACTTCGAACAAGTTCCAAATAAAGGAGCTTCTGTCTTTGTGGAGGTGGTATGAGGGAGCATTCTGGTTCCCCGAGCGGGAAGCCCTCTCGAGCAGAGAAGCAGCGTCCAAGAGAGCAGTGAGCTCTTCTCAGGGGCGTCTGTGAGGCCTTCGTTGCACAGTCACGATGGACTGAATTATTGGCCATTGGCTGATTCAACCTCCAGCCCCTGCCTTGGGTTGGATACAAAAATCTCTCATTAACATGATGTGGAGAAAATGGAAATTTCTGATCAGTATTCCCTCCTGGCCTTAATAGTGCCTCTTGTATATGTACATATAAGAGCTTGTTTGCACATCTTTAGGATGTTTTTAGGGGGAGAGTGACTGGCCAGTCACAAGAGTCCCATCTCAGAGGGTTAGAGAGGAAACATACATTCTCTCCTTTTCTCAGTTCTTGGTGCGTAATTGTCAGGCATCTGCCAGTCACCAGAGACCCGCCCACAGAGTTTCTCCCAGAGCCAGATGCAGAGAAGTAGCACACTGGACAGAGAGAGCAGAGAGTGAGGAAAGACGGAGACCTACTGCCTTGAGAATACACCCCCTTTTAAGCCCCAACTTCTTGCCCTTGCCTTTATTTGGTCTTAGCAAATTCATAGAAAACTTGCTCTGGGCAGAGAACTCTCTACTCCCAGAACCACACATAACAAAACACCCATTTCACCTCAAACACTTTGCAGTGTTTTCAGGAACTGTGGATGAAGACCAAATATGTATTTCTTATGACTCATTATATCACAGCTATTTATTCAGAACTTGCTATATGCTGCCACCATCACTTGCATTTGGCAGAAACACAAAGGCAGGGAGGGCAGTGTGCAAGGCTAGAGCGGGAAAGGGGAGCATCTGGAAGGCACAACTGGAGGTTGTTGGCATCGGGAAGCTGGAGACCAACTAACCAGAAGTGGGGCATCCTATGAGATTAGTTAGGAGAGCATATTTGGCTTTCTCTGGTTAGTGCTAAGTTGGAAGCAGGGACAGAATGTAGGGAAGCTGGCAGTCAATCAAGTCCTGGCTGTTTTGGGCTGATTGCTACAGAGGTTGTGGTTTGGCTTCATGGACTTGTTGCTGCAGATGTGGGTCAGAGTTCTCTTTTTTATATACAGTCTGGCTACTGGCAGTTTGTTGGTCTGAGTCTCTCAGCACCCACACCTTAATTATTAAATAGAAACAATGGCATAAGGCCCGGACATTGATATTTTAATAAGCTTCCCAGGCTCTCAAATTTGTGAACCACACATCTACAGATATCCTGGTTCCTGGATCTCTGTCCTAACACATTTTCGAAGGAGTCTGGTGATTTCCACTCCAACTCTGACCCCCACATGTGATTTGAAGCAAGGGCTTCACAGTCAGAAGGGGCTTCTTGGTAGCTTTTCACCATTTACACACACATTTTTAGCTCTGTTATCGGTGGTGGGCATGATGCCTATATTCTAGAGTTGTCATGCATTTTATTTTGGGATGGGAAGGGGAGAGAAATTGGAATAAAGACATCAGGACGCCTTTCCATGATCTCATCTAAAACCACATTTGGGGTTCCCTACCAGATAATTATATCAGAATCTCCTAGAGAGCTTCCACAGTCAGATGAAGCCTCCAGAGGGGCTGGCTGCTCAGAACTGTCCATATGGAAGATTGTGTACTTTGAAAATGCCACCCAGTGATTCTGATACTCTACACCCCTTTGTTGAGAACCACTGATGTAGAGAATGTAATAATTCAGGGGTTGCAAACTTAGTGCCTACGTGGGCCATGAGGATCACATAAGTTAGTAGGATGGCTGGTACCTGAAATTGTCTCCTTTTGACACAGACCCAACTTATTTGCTTAATAAACATATGGTTATGTTTTCACTTGAGCAAAGAAACATGGTGTATCACTTATCTTGGGGCAAAAAAAACAAAAACCTAAAAACAGTTCTCAGTCTGCCTTTCATTTTCCTACTTTTAAATATGATATTTCACTATTACTAAAAAAAACAAAACAAAAACAGCAGCTCGAGCCTGATGTTAAATGGCAAACAGAACTCAAAGTCGGGGAAGAGCTGTGAGCGGAGGGAGGACTGCCGGGGCTGCACAGCTGCTATCCAGCTCCAGGCAATTAGAGTTGGTGGGAAATATGCACTATTGTTGTCTTATCTGGTTTTATCTTATCCTAATTTTTGAAGAAATTCAGAAATGAAAGTTTTTATATGAAATCACCTAATAGTTAAATCTTGGTTCAATTTTTTTTTTAATACTATGGACATCAAACAAACAAGGCTGAAGCACTGGAGAAAGACGCCATCCTGCCAAGTTTGCAGACCTTGGCATGACAGCATTCCTTGTAAACAAGATGTTAGCCCAGGATCCAGTTCTTGCTAAGGACACCAAAATGTTCCCCAAACAAACATACACCAAGAACAAGACCACATCAACCCTACCCAACCCCCATGTCCGCCTCGAGTCCATCATTTCCATAGTGGAACTCAACTTTGCTGAACATGTCATGAGGAAGTAAAGATGTCATCCAGATGTGCTCAGTCTCCTTTTCAATGATGAGCACAATTTTCTTTCCCATTTGTCCTCTTTAATTCATAAAATCAGTGGCTAAAGGGTCTGTGTAGGAAAAAGTATGGGTATGGGAAGTGCCTGGTGTCTTAGCACTCACTGTGGCAGCTGAGATGTATATCTTAAATTTAATTTAAAATGGATGCAGTCTTGGAAGTTTCTAATTCTTCTCTAAGTTGAAGAAAAAAAAGTGTTTACATTTACAAGAGTGTTCAGTTTTATTTGGAATCAGTGGATTCACATTTGGGTCGGGACTGGGGTAGGGAGGGTTGTTGATCTTGGGTATTAGAAAGGAAGGATGGAGAATCCAAAAAATATTTTCATGAAATCTTTCTGTAGGAGATGTTGAAATTGCTGAAGATTTCTAGTCTTTTAAGAAAAATGTGGCAAGCAAAAGTGGGCTGAAAGACATGGAGGTGGGTGGCTTAATGAAACTAATATTTTTTGGTGGAGTGCTTGATTAAAATTGATATTTTGGGTAAAACATTTGATTCATTTAAGCAACACTTTTTGACAGCTAATATCTTAAAATATCACTGATGCAAATCTGAATAATGGTATCAATTAATTTTGATTCCCAAGTAGTGAAACATAAATTGGAATCTCACTCCACTAACCTTCATGGAAAGTTCTGGAAAACATTCCTCACCAGCACCTTCTAATTTTTTTCTCATCTATTCCTGCAATGCAGGTGTGTAAGTTGCATGGTGCAACCCAAGGCTGGACCATTAACTGTTTATGAACATTGATTTACCAGACAAAGGCTTAAATTTTAATAGGTCTAAAAACGAAAAACTATGTGTGAGAACTTTTAGAAGTCATGGGGGGGGAATACTAATGACACTGTAGAGGAGAAACCAAATAGATTAGAATAAAATGTCACTCTAAGATAATTAAGATGGACTAAAGACACTAAAGAACAATTGGAACTGAGAAGAATCACCACATGAGGATGGCTTTAATCAAAAAGAGAACCAGAGACAATGATCAACAAGCTGCAATCAACACAGAAGAGCCAACAGAAAGGATCTGCTGAAAGAGCAAGCACTGAGGTGACCTTGGAGAATGTCCTCCTATCACGGGAACTCACATTTCAAAATTTGAGAAATAAGTTTTTCTTATTCAAAAGAATTCAGTTTCCTATCTGCTTAGCATTTTCACTGATCATCGAGTCACAAGGACAGCCTTTCAGAGAAATTTGCTGAGACCTAAAATTAGCTCTCTACTCTGCAGGGCTTTTTCAAGAGTTGTCATTGGCTTCATTAGGAGCTGTAACAGAAAAACAGGTTATCTGAGTGTATAGTGAAATTTTATATATAAGCTTAAGGGTAATTCGTTGATGCCTTATCAATAGCTAATAAGTTCAGCCAGAAAAGATTGTGTTCCATCAGGGAGAACTAATGCAACCATATCTGTTTGAAGGGGTGACGAATTATTAGCTCACCTGGAGGACCCCTTCAATCATCTCACTGTGGTGTGGGTGATATGAGATAACAGAAAATACATATATTGGTCTCTGCCCCCTAGTTCCTGGCAGAGAACTCCTAAAGCCTTTGTCATTTCCTAAGTGAAAAGAGCTCTAGGAACAACTTTTTTTCTTTCCTTTTTTTTATTAAGGTATTATTGATATACACTCTTATGAAGGTTTCACATGAAAAAACAATATGGTTACTACATTTACCCATATTATCAAGTCCCCACCCATACCCCAATGCTGTCACTGTCCATCAGTGTAGTAAGATGCCACAGATTCACTATTTGCCTTCTCTGTGCTACACTGTTTTCCCTGTGATCCCCCACACCATGTGTACTAAACATAACACCCCTCAATCCCCTTCTCCCACCCTCCCCACCCGCCCTCCCACACCCCTCCATCCATGTTGTTGCAAATGGCAGGATTTGTTTCCTTCTTATGGCTGAATAGTATTCCATCATGTATATGTACCACCTCTTCTTTATCCATTCATCCACTGATGGACACTTAGGTTGCTTCCATATCTTGGCTACTGTAAACAGTGCTGCGATAAACATAGGGGTGCATATGTCTTTTTGAATCTGAGAGTTGTATTCTTTGGGTAAATTCCAAGGAGTGGGATTCCCGGGTCAAATGGTATTTCTATTTTTAGTTTTTTGAGGAACCTCCATATTGCTTTCCACAATGGCTGAACTAGCTTACATTCCCACCAGCAGTGTAGGAGGGTTCCCCTTTCTCCACATCCTCACCAGCATTTGTTGTTCTTAGTCTTTTTGATGCTGGCCATCCTTACTGGTATGAGGTGATATCTCATTGTGGTTTAAATTTGCATTTCCCTGATGATTAGTGATGTGGAGCATCTTTTCATGTGCCTGTTGGCCATCTGAATTTCTTCTTTGGAGAACTGTCTCTTCATATCCTCTGCCCATTTTTTAATCGGGTTATTTGCTTTTAGGGTGTTGAGGCGTGTAAACTCTTTATATATTTTGGATATTACCTTGTCGGATATGTCATTTACAAATATATTCTCCCATACTATAGGACGCCTTTTTGTTCTGTTGATGGTGTCCTTTGCCCTACAGAAACTTTTTAGTTTGATGTAGTCCCATGAGTTCATTTTGGCTTTTGTTTCCCTTGCTTCAGGAGATGCGTTCAGGAAGAAGTCATTCATGCTTATATTCAGGAGATTTTTGCCTATGCTCTCTTCTAAGAGTTTTATGGTTTCATGACTTACATTCAGGTCCTTGATCCATTTCGAGTTTACTTTTATGTATGTGGTTAAACAATAATCCAGTTTGATTCTCTTGCATGTAGCTGTCCAGTTTTGCCAACACCAGCTGTTGAAGAGGCTGTCATTTCCCCACTGTATGTCCATGGCTCCTTTATCATATATTAATTGACCATATATGGTTGGGTTTATATCAGGGCTCTCTAGTCTGTTCCATTGGTCAATGGGTCTGTTCTTGTGCCCATACCAAATTGTCTTGAGTACTGTGGCTTTGTAGCAGAGCTTGAAGTTGGGGAGCATAATCCCCCCAGCTTTATTCTTCCTTCTCAGGATTGCTTTGGCTATTCGGGGTCTTTTGTGGTTCCATATGAATTTTAGAATGATTTTCTCTAGTTCGTTGAAGAATGCTGTTGGTATTTTGATAGGAATTGCATTGAATCTGTAGATTGCTTTAGGCAGGATGGCCATTTTGACAATATTGATTCTTCCTATCCATGAGCACGGAATGTGTTTCCATTTATTGCTATCTTCTTTAATTTCTCTCATAGTTTTCAGAGTATAGGTCTTTCACTTCCTTGGTTAGGTTTATTCCTAGGTATTTCATTCTTTTTGATGCAACTTTGAATGGAATTGTTTTCCTGATTTGTCTCTCTGCTAGTTCATTTTTAGTGTATAGGAATGCCACAGATTACTGCACATTAATTTTGTATCCTGCAACTTTGCTGAGTTCAGATACTAGATCTAGTAGTTTTGGAGTGGATTCTTTAGGGTTTTTAATGTACACTATCATGTCATCTGCATCTAGGAACATCTTTCGTTCTAATATTTGGTCTTTGACCCTGTCCCTGACACAGGGCTCCTAAAACCCTTGTAAATTCCTAACTGGTAAGAGCACTAGGAGCATCTTCTGTTCTAATGAGGTGACCCTGTGGGCAGCTCTTGGGTGGCTCCTGGATGGGAGCTGGTCACCAGACAGACCAGGCCATGATTGGAAGCTTGGAAGTTTCAGCCCCACCCCCATTCTCCGGAGTGGGGAGGGGGGATAGAAATGGAGTTAATAACTGATTATTATTATGTGAGGAATCTTCCATAAATCTCAATGGCAGGTGGTTGAACACCTGTACTTCCATAAATCTCAATGGCAGGTGGTTGAATCCCTGTACAGGAAGGCAACACACCCCAACTCCATGGGGACTGAGCTGCTGTGCTCACAACCCTCCCAGACCTCACCTTATGCTTCTCTTCATCTGGCTGTTCATCTGTACCCTTTATCATATCCTTTAATAAACTGACAAACATATTCCCTGAATTCTACTATCGAACCAAGTAGGGAGTTGTTGGTACCTCTGACTTGTAGCCAAGTTGGACAGAAGTTGTGAGTAACCTTGGTGGTAGGGGTGGGGAGACAGAGGGGAGGACCTACTACTTGCAATTGACATCTGAAGTGGGGGTGTCTTGTGGGACTGAGCCCTTAGCCTTTGGGATCTGACCCTACCCCAGATGGATATTATCAGAATGAGTTAAATTGCAGGACACCTAGCTATTGTTGGAGAGCTGCTTGGAGGGGGAGCCCCTGGTCCACATCTGGTGTCACAAGGCTTATGAGTGTGGGAGTAATGTGAGAATGAAGGAGACACACAGAGGAAGGCTTTTTCCCAACACAGCTAACTTGCCCCTACTCTTCCTCCTTTTGGTCATATCTTTCCATCTCAATTCTGATGGGTTTCAAAGCTATAGACCCCATTCTGTGTGTGCCTTTTCCTCACTCTGGTGGCAAGTTTTCCCTGAGTAACTCCCACCAGGCAAGCAGTTGGACTGCTAACCTAATGACCAGCTTTATGCTTCCTGAAGCCAACTCTGTTGCAGGCAGATGGGAGGGAGAAGCAAGAAGGGAAGAGAAAAGCTTTGAACACGAGCCTCTTTTGTGTCTCCCAGGAACTTTATGACCCAAGAGACTTGGGTATTTGTGAAACTAAGATACTAAGTGTCTATTACTGATTTCTTATTTAAGCTGATGTTTTCTTTAATTAAGCTTTTTTCCCCCCCTTATTAAGTTATATTAGTTGCCTTCTAAGATGGGTGGGAGTGGATGACATACTAGAAAGTTTCCATCAGAGATAGTTTCCTATGTCTCTGGGCTTGGGCAGGAGTTAAACGTCAGGTCCCAAGTATCTCTGACCACAGGTCACAGACTTCCTGTCTGCCCTCTTCAGTGAAGAAAGTTATGAAGATTGTTAGATGAAGGCGCTTCATGCTTACCTAGAGCCCACGGGCCACCTGAGCCCCAGCAGATGAAGGCATCGGGTCAAGACAACACAGAACTATTGGACATAAAAACAGACACTTTTAATGTGAGGAAACCTTTAGAAATTAAAAAAGATACAGTAGCAATGCTTTAACTCCATCATAGGCTGCCTTATGCTTTTTTGTTATACTGCAGGCGTCTTTCTGTGTCTGTCCTTTTGAGTTTTTGAGATCCCATTTTAAAAAGCCAATCCAATGTGGAGGTTTCTTTTAAATTTTGATTACTCTTCCATGTAGGAAATAATATTCAAGATGAACTGTTGTCTTTCATTTCCTCATAGCTTCTCGCTGTTTGGTATTTGTGCTACTTTTTATGGAGGTGTGCAACATTTTTAGTAGATGAAGCTAAATTTTCAACTTTAAGCAGAACAGTAAAACTCCACACTTAAATAGACCTTTTTCAGGAAATGGATTCCAAACTTGTACTTTGGTTCTTTGCTTTCAGTTGTACAAATGGGAGCAATTATTCCCTCTAGCTGTGGGGAGAAGCGATTGTCCTTTACTCCCCAAACACTTGTCATCCACATTAGGTTTGAAATTGGAGATTCTTCCAGGTGTTGCAACTCCCAAACGGTTTCTCCACTAATGTGGGAAAAATACAGGAAATAGGGATCATACTAAAAGCAACCTGTCTATGTGTGTCCATTTATTCAATATAAAGGATTGGCCCAAAGAAAAATGGTTAAATAATCATACTTGTATCTAAGGTCCTTCCCAATCGCTGTCTTTCACTCTTGTCTCTTTCCTGGAGATCTTTTATTTTGCGTTGGGGATCCTGCCCAGGCCTGGTCCCTCAGCACACCCTCTTATGTTAAGCCCAGTTCTCCTTCCACCCTTTCAGAGGAAAAAGAATTCAAAAAGAAAACTATCTGATATAGTGATTATTTATAAAATGTGGATACCTGAAGTCTCCCAACAGGATTTCACTTTTAACAAAACTATCCTTACTCCAAAAGAGTTTAAGGCCAGTTGAAGAAATGCTCTTTTCAGGGAGGCAGAGGGACCCTTTATGACGCCTTCTAATAATCCCGCACAACCGCAAGTGTATTCCACTGACACTGCTCGTTCAGCTACAGTGGGTATTAAGCTGCCCTTCTGCATCCCAGGCCACCCTTGGAGGCTTCCCTCTCTGACCCTCTCTACCAACAGCCATTGGATGGTTCCTCCAGTCTGGAGTTTACACCCTGTGTCATGTTCATTAACTTAACACGTACTTCCATTTTCTGAGCACCTACCTCCTGTCGGGAACATGTAAGACACTAGGAATGGGATATGAATAAGAATATTTCCTGTTCCTAAGGAGCTCACTGTCCAGTGTATGAGGCAAGTGGCACCACACTGTACCGAGTGTCATAACAGCGCTTGGGCACAGGCTCAGCTCTGCCTGGAGAGGTCAGGGAAATCTACCCCAAGCAGCTTTCCCTGCCTGTTTCCTCATTATCTGTTTGTGTCAGTGTTGTCTTCCCAAGTAGATTATAAGCTGTCACTTTGTCCCACACAGTCCTTACAACACTTCACATGCATAGGCACTCAATAAATGTTTGTCAGCTTATTCACTAAATATAACCATCACTGAATATAACTTTGCCTTACTTTTCATTAACCGCCTGTTGAGAATCAAAGTATAGTGATGGCGTGCATCACACAAAGGGCAGTCTAGCTATGATTTCCAACCTGGCCTTTGCTGGTTAAGTGCTTTGATGACTCCCCAAGCTGTGCCAAATACCCTACCTGCACTACACCCATACCCACCCCCAACAGACAGTGCATGTACATTGTTCCAACATGCAGGAATGATGAGTCTGAAAATGAGAAAATTGCATCTCAAGACTAAAAAAGTAAAACAAGCTCTCATCAGCTCATCTTGCCCCCAGCAAGTCCCCCAGGGGGTGGTTCTCCAGCATTTGTCATAAACAGAATGGAGGGTCATTAAAGCCTGGCAAAACCTAACAGTATATCTAATTATAGGTTTGAAATTGCAGACCCAAGCAGTAAGGACAGGGCATGCTGAGTTTAGTTACTTCTGAACACACTTTATTGCTTTGCTTGGGTAAATTATTCCCCACATTTAAAAAAGTGAAGATGTGTTACATTGTCTCCAAAGGGGGCAGTCAGTAGGACAGTATCCTCAGGGAAAAATAGTTTCTGAAGTTTTCTAAATGGACTCTTTAACCCAGTTGAGTGGAGAGCACACCCTTTACCAGCAGGCAAAAGAAACCTTAAGGTCATCTAGAAAGAGTGTCTGATAATTTACATTTATCTCATAAATCTGTCCCCATCTTCATGTTCTTATCAGCCATGAGAGAGTTGCCAATATTTCTTTAACTTGCTGGGGGAAGTGGGTAATTTGGTCAGCAAGAAAGAAAAGGAATGAAATCATGGTTGTGTTTTCTGTTTGCATTCTGTTTCTGGAAGAAAATTATCTAATAAGTACGTATACATATGTGTATAAATATACATATGTAATGTATATGTTTTATTCTATGCCTTTTTAAAGTAGTTCAGAACATGAAAGTCTTATAACAATGCCATTGTTGCTGTTAGGCAATATAAAATGTGAAAATTTAAACATGTTTTCAAGAGTTACAGATTGTCCTTTTTCAATTAGTAGAACAAGAACATGTCATTTAAAGCAATCATATTGATATAAATACAAAAATGTATAACGTGCTACCTTTATTTCAGAATAAGATTGAATTATCTTTCCTACAACATAAATAGATCACTGGTAAATTAACAATATTTTAAGATTCATAAAACAAAAAGTTATTTTCAAAAGAATTTTTGTTATCTCGTAAAACAAATCATTTATTGGTCTCCTTTTCAAAACGTTATTGGACATTCTTGCCCTTTAATTCCTTCAGAAAAATCTATGTATATATGTCAAGTTCCTAAAATCTCCCTTTAAAATTTTGACTGAAAATATTATAAATTAATTTGGAGGATGTTGTCAACTTTATAAAATAAAATCTCTTCATCTACTTCTATGCTGTACTTTTAATTCTAAATCCTTTTGTGGTTTTGCTTTTAATTTGATTTACATAGTGTTTACATAATTCTGTTATTTCTAAGTAGTATGATTTTTATATTTTAAAACCACTCTTTTATTTTACAAATCAGTCTTACAGCATCAAACCGCTGGCGTCGCTCAGGAGAAATACTGACCAGGGTGAAGACATTCCTGCTGCTCTTCCCCGGGAGCGACTACGTAGGGATGGGGCGGAAGGGATTGGGCCCCAAATCAGGGCCTATACTTTGGAAAGCTTCCCCGCAAGGTCTGATTTAGAGTTTATCTGACCGCTTCTTGATCGCTTTCCTCTGTGCGGGTGCGCGCGCATTTTGATCCTCTTTCCCTGGCATTTCATTACCCATCGTATTTGTCTCCCACTTGACATTCATGCTTCCTGCGCTTCCATTTTGGCTTTTGTAGAAAATAACGTCCATCGCTCATCCCTTTGACATGCTTTCTTGGAACATCTGGACAAATGCTTATGCGCCACAGCCTATTTAAAATCAGACAATCCAAACAAAGCTTCCAAGTTCCTGGAAACCCAACCATCCATTTCGTGGGATATAACCATGAACATATTTTATTCATACAGTTTATTTCATATGTATATTCATAAGAAAAGTTTGTTAGTGATTTTCTTTGCCACCTGTACGTTCTGTTTTTAGATAATACTTGTTTCTTAATACAGATTGCACACATTGCTGTCATTTTCTGAACTCCAAAACAATTTTTATCATGTGGTTGATACTAAGCCCTTGGAAGTTCAAAATGGCACAAAAAGCCACCCAAACATTGTATTTTGACCTGTTCCAATTCTTCATTGCTCATTCACTCAATTTATTGTATATCTGCTCTCTGCTGGAAACTGTATTAGGTAGATTTGGGTTTCTACTTCTTCTTGATTCATTTGAAGACATTATTTTGTCTCAAAGACTCGTCAATTTCATTGAGTTATTGAAATTGGTTACGCATATTCTTTTTTGGTAATTTTGAATCTCCTTAAATTTCGATTTTATAATTGTATTTTCTCATTTTTTTGAATAAACTTGTCATACTTGTGTACTCAGTTGCTTATATTTAAAGAATTTATTCTAAATATCTCAGTTCTGCTTTTTTCCCAAGTTTTTAAGTATATTATTTTCTGGCCTCATTATTTACATTTTTTTGTATCTTTAGACTTTCCTTTTTCTAATTTGTCATTTAATCCATATTAATTCTTGTCTTAAATAATGAAAGTATAGCCATGAATTTAACTTTGAAACTGCTCTGGATACATTCCCATACATTTTGGTATATACTGTTCTACATTTTTATTTCATAAAAAGTCTATAATTGTGGGTTTTATTGTATTTTTATTGCAAATGTAATACATTAGCTGTAATGGAAAGTAATGGAGACTCACTTAAACTGGTTTGAGAAAATAGAGGGATGTTTGGGGTAGGGTCTGTGGGCTGAACGGCTCACAACCAAACATGCTAGGGTCACAATTATCAGGACAGTGTTACCCTTGTTCTATCTTTTGAATCTCCTTTCTTGTATCTTGGCATTGTTCTTAGGGCTTCCCCCTTGCTGGGAAAGATGCCATGGGCAGCCGTGAGCACGTGTAACCTGCCAGCTATCAATTCCAGGAAAGAAAGACCTATCTCTCAAGTAAAGCACCAGAAGAACTCTAATCAGACTCAGTTTTTGAGGCTAGGAGGATGAAATGTTCTGAGATTCCAGGTTCCAATCATGTTGACACCCCTTGGATCAGGGTGAGACAGGAAAGCTGCCCTACACCATCGCTTGGTTATGTGCCCAAGAGCTAGTGATGCCGGGGTTCTTGTTCACGAAGCCGAAGAATGAGCTTAGCAAACAGGCAAGGTAGGAGAGCAAGGTACAGGCTTTTATTTAGAAATAAAGTGATAGGACAGAGCTCCCGGCTCACACCAGGAGGGGACAAGAGAGTCCGGTGTGGTGTGTTGTCTAGGGGTTTTATAGGCAGATGAGGATTTTTTGAGAACATGAAGAAAAGGTTTAGGGGTATGTACTTGCTACGTGGTGTCTGAACACCCCGAATTAACTTAACACAAGGAATTCTCTGCCCTGATCTCTCTCCAGGATACCTGCGTCCTGGTCTAGGGGCATATCAAAAGGCAGCCTGCCCAGCCCCCAAGGGGGGCCGAGGTATTGTCTGTTTGCTAAAGAGTAAGTTAAAAATCTTACTTCTTAAACTTCCTGGGTGTTAAAATGCAATCTTATCTTTAAGGTAGAATCTTTCTTGCCTTTTACTATGTTGTTTACAGCTGGGTCTGCATGCTAAATTAGTTGCCTTGTTTGCAAAACCACCCCATCAGATCTGAAAGAGGAAAGACAGCACATAGGCCTGGGCCTTTTAGCATGCTAAAGTGAATCTTACAAGTGGTTAGCATAATAACAACACGGGGTACTCTTCTTTATCTGGGGAACACCCACTGACCTTACTGAAGAATGACCCTGGAGCTTAATGTTTAACACAGAATTTTGGAAGGGGGTTTCCTTGCATGTAGTTACATTGCTCTGACTGCAAATATCCTGCCTTGCTTTTTCTGGAACCCTCCCCCTACTCTGACTACACCCACAGTCCCTGTCTCATTAAGAGAGTCTGTTTCAGAACAAAAGGAATGAATACCGGGGCAGGAGAAAGTAAGAGATGTTGCTAAGTCATTTCTTTCATGTCCTATAATTTCAGCTGTGACATGCTTAGCCACTAGCTTTAGGGAGACTTCAGCTCAGATTATGTAGCTTCTTTTTCTTTTTATATTGGTGGTGGGGGTGGTGGAGGGCAGGTGACATTCAACTCCAGACAGCTTGGGAAGTTCGAAGCAAAAGACAGATCTGATTGCTCTTTGATGGTCCATTTTTACTCAGAGGGGAGCAATTTTCCGCTCTCAAAGGAAGACTCTTCACATCAGGTATTTGGCTTAGAGAGGTGCATGATGATTAATTACTTACATTTACATAACATTAATCTCCTTTCTAACAGTTTAGCTGGCTTCCAGCCACCTCCCCTGCACCCCCATCAGTTTGGCGGAACACCCTTGCTCTTAAAGAGGCCAGAATTTCTTTTCCATGCATTCTGAAAACATCCTTAAAAGAAAAAGAAGCAAGGGCTTAAGCAAAGCTACAAATGATTTTTTTATTTCTCCCACATATATTAGGACGATATCTCAGTGATATGCTTGATCTACACAATTTGTTCTGAGTTGTGTTTCCTTCTATCTGGAACTCTCGGACCCAATTATTTTTCCAGAATCCTGTTCATTCATCAGAGCTAAGCTCCAGGAACACTCCTTTTTGAAGACTTCATAGGCCTCCGGTCCTTAGACATTATTCATTACAATTCCACGTCGCCATCTGGAACCACATGCGGTTCAGGTGGAGCCCCATGTAAATTGGGATCATGTTCATTCAACACTCATTGAGATTTTTCAGTGCTAAACCCTCTGTAGGTGCTGAGCACACAAATATGATTAAAAACCAGTCCCTGCTCCCCCAGAGCCCACAGTCCAGAGGTATGTGCAGGTATAGTGGTGGCACAAAGAAAGGGGTTCCGTCAGGAGACTCTTGTGTTGGATCTTGAGGAATGAGCACAGTTCACCACACAAGCAAGGAAGGGGGGTGGTAGTTCTGCCCTGAGATGAGGCCTGGTGCCCATGCTTTCAGGGTCCTGCTGTGGCCTTTCTCCAGCTCTGCACCACCCCATGCCCCCACTATCTAGACCAAGCTCAAAGAAGCCAGGACGTAGAGTTTCCTGCCTAAGCATCCCCAATCCCTGCCAGGCCTGTGCTGACCTCTTTCCCAGGCCTCCTCTTGAAGGCAGAATGAGCAGACAGTGTGTGCACCCCTAGGCCCAGGGCTGGCCGGAAGGACTCTGGCAAGTGTGGCTGGAGCTGGGACCTATAGACTAAGCTGCCCGCACACATGTACATGAAGCCCCTTGTTGTAGGAGCAGGAGGAGAAGGGGGCGCGGGCTGAGGTCCAGGGTCCACCTCACCGACCGAGCTGGCTCTTTTACACTGCCCGATTCTGGCACAGAAAACCAAGGAATCTGGGAATTCTAAATTTGAGCCTGGCCTTAAGTCATCATGAAGATATATTTGTCAGGATAGGAAGGCAGAATACATTTTATGTCACAGTTTGTTGGATTGATTTACACCTTTTAAACAAGTACACATACAGGAGATGTGCCTCTGTTTATATTCTTGCCCTGGGCTGCCGAAATGTTGAGCAGGCTTGGGAGTGGAAGGGGCCACGGAGGCTGTTCTGAGCGAGAGAGAATAGAGGCAGAAAGGTCCAGCAGTGTGATTCAGGGAACCCAACCCCAAGCAGGTGACCACAAGATGAGCTGGAGAATAGTTAGTTATATAGGTGTCTGTCTTTCCTGCCAGATGGTGAATGCTTTGAAGTCAGATCATGGAGCATTCATTCCTGTACCTGACAGACCATTTTACACAGACCACACTATCAATTCATGGTGCGTGAATGCATACTGAACAAACGAGGTAGTATACATCACTTAGAGGCAAACCACAAATAACACTTCTCACCTGTTATTCATCATTAAGACAACTGCAGATAAATGGACAGCAGTCTTAATTTGAATCAACTGATGTATGTTGTAAGTGGACCAGTTTTATGCTATTTTAATCTTAAACAACTGGTAATAAAAAGGAAGAAATAATAAAAACAAAATACGGCTAACATAAAACTGTTGTACCTCAATTTACTTTTGTAAGAAGTGGGGCCTGCTCTATTCGCCTGGGCCATGCTGGCAGGAATGCAAGGTGCACTAAGCCCTCTGGGTGGCTGGCACTGTGGGCCGTAGGTCACCGATGAGCTCGGCACCATGATCCTGTGACTTACCCACAACGCCTATGTGTGTTCACTATCTAATGCAGGATCTAAGGCAGTTCAAAATGGATTGCAAATGTAGGATTTCAAAATTTGTGAATGGTATTTTCTTTTTTTCCCACAAGCATAAGGCAGCCAAGAAGTCCATGCTGGCGACCTTCGTGGTCTGCCCCCAACTCCTCACAAAATCTTACCTGGGGCCATAGGAGAGTACAGACATCTTACACAGATCACAGAAGACATACAGCCTTGTTGTCAAAGGACGGGCAAGAGTCCCTTTCTTTCTGCGTGCCAGTAGAGGGGCAGAAGAAAGAGCAGGGAGGCAGAGGACAGGAGACAGGGTGCAACAGCCAGTGACTGGTAAGTAGGTGGCCGTCTGTGGGTCTCCCTGGCATGCACCCCTTACCTGTTCCTTCGCTGCCTTCTGGGCACAGTTCTGTGCATGGGCCCCGAGCTCACCACCCCACCTCTGCTGGCCACCTCACAGGGCTCTACAGTCTCCTCCTAGAGAGCGGGGGCTTGCCTGTCTTTCCTCGCACACACACGCCTTCTCTCGGCTCTGCCCCTGTGTCCGTGGAGTTTCCTCCCCTGGCCCTCCCTCCCTCCCGCCTGCCTCTTCAGTCGGCTCATCCCACTCGCCCCTCCCATCCCATCCCAACGCTCAGGGAGGTACGCTGACCCTCCAACTTTGGATAGTTGCCCCTTCGTCTGCTCCCAGAGCTCCCTGTATTTTCTTTACTGTGGCGTTATTACATGGTATTGTAAATGCTGCTTACTAATTGGTATCTTCCATTAGACTGCAGGCTCTGTAACGGCTCACAGCCTTGCTCACGTCCTCCATGGTTAGTTGTGCATTCATTTGTTGAAGGAATGATTGAATGAAAGAAACAATGCAACCCAAGTTGGCAGGTAGGTTTATGGTGGAGCCAAACCTTTATCTTTATTTCTCATGTGAAAGATGAGCCAGGAGTCTGTGGCAGGTAGAGAAAAGATAAATTAGGCGTAAGCTTATAAAAAATGAGGGCCTACTGTGTTAACCTGGGCCAGTGTAGGCAGGAATGTAGGAAGGCACTAAACACTCTGCAAAGAATAAGAATATTTTTACTGACCCACCTTATATATGATGGTTCTTACCTTGGGAAAAAAGGCATACCCACACCTGTCAAGCAACTACTATTTGATAGGTAGTACGACAATCATTTATATGCATGATCTCACTAAATTCTCACAACAACTCAATGGAGGCATTTACCGATGTCTGCATTTTACCCACAAGGACGCTGCTGCACAGAGAGGTTAAGCGATTTGCCTCACAAAGTCACACATCAGTGGATTTTGGATCTAGGATTTAAATCTAAGTCTACTTCTTACCGTTGTATCAAGCTGCTTCCAGAGGTGAGGGGGTGAGGATAAAGTGATGTTCCTTTGGCCAGGATCCTCACTGAACTTAAATGTAACTGGCCTGTTGCTATGCTACCGCTTCCACACCTTTAGGCAATAAGCCATTATTGTGTTAATATAAGGAGTTCCGCCCAGTGCTCTGCACCGGACGGAGTGGTGGGGCTGCAAGGCTGTAGGAGAGCAGAGCGGAGTGCTGGAGTGGTGGCAGCACCGAGGACAGAGGCCTAGAGGACGGCTGTGCGGGACGACTGTGCAGAGAGGCTCAGTGGATGGCTGTGCGGGACGGCTGCGCAGAGAGGCCCAGAGGCAGAGACCGGCTTGCTGCATCCGAAGCAGCAGTGATAACACAGACTCGCTCTGAGTGAACGGGATGTTAGTGACTGACCTGCCACCTGGAAATAAAGTTGGGTATAACCTTTTCACCCCAAGAACCCTTTGCTGTAAAATTCTTTGGTCACAGTGAATCTATAGCGAACTTGCCTGGAGCTGAAACTCATTTGCAAGACAGGGACCATGTGACTCCTAACACTAGGGAGCCCATTGTGAATTCCAGGACAAAAATGATGAGGGTCTGAACTGAAGTTCTGTGGAGAGGTAGAGGAGTGGGGGAGGAGGAGATAGATAAGAGCTACCTATGAGGTAAGAACTGGATTGGTAAAGCTAACACAATGTTTACTTATTTATTCACTCATTCCAATATTCACTGAGCTTTATTATGTGCCAGGCACTATGTTCAGTTGGCCCAAGGAATGTAAATATAAGTAAGACTTGGTCTCTGTGTTCAGTAAACTCAGATTCTAAATGAAACAGTAAATGAAAACAGTGGTGCTACAGTATCACCAAATCCTTTTGATTCTATCTTTTTACTATCTCTATCCACTCCTCTTCCCTACCCTTAACTGCAATGTGGTTCACAAACTTTATCATTTCCCAGCCATCGCTGCAGCGGTCTCACGCCCCATCTTCCTGTCTTGCACAGCACACCAACAAGAATTTAAGGCCATTTCAGATTTTCTGCCAGGAACTTCTTTCTCACTTTATTGGCAACACAAACACAGGTGTAATTGCTTACCTTAAAAGTTTATGAATGAAAACATTAAAATATTAATAATCATTTATGCAATGTACATTTATTTAACACTATATTTTGCTATATATTTGCTATATTTTGAATAAGCTCAGTTGCAGTCACCAAGTATACAGCTGTGAATACAATGTAGTTGACCTGCCTTTGAGATTACATTTAGAAGGAGCTATAGACAAGCAAACAGGCAAATACCAAAACAGTGTTATAAGTGTGAATAGACAAAACAGTATAATGGGGTAAGTTATGGTAGAATATAGGAGGGGCATTTCATTTGACCTAAAGGAGTCAGATGGAGGAAGAACAAAAAATGAGAGAAAAATATACATCTGGAGATTTGATTCATCATCAAACCATTTGTCTTACTTGAAAGAATTGTTTGAACATATCTTTTGAGGTATAGGGAACTAGAAATATTAAAGAAAAATATTAACTAATAAAGTATTAAAGAAAAAACTGGGTTATTTTTCCTGGAACTTAAACAAATAAATACATTGAAAGATGGAGAATGTTTCCTCACTAATGACTGATCAAAAACTCAGAAGCCCCAGGTCATCTCTGAAACTTGTAGGCATGCAGTGAGGGCATTAACTCTATTGTGTTGCTTTCATCCTTTCCCCAGTCATTGCTTCTGCTGAAAGAACTGTCAAAGCTTTATTTGCCTGCCTTGGAATTTAGGTTGATCCATGAAAAGATTGTCGCCATGGGGAATATTGACAGGCTCCAGGCTGGACTCGGGGTCTGAAAGGGGCGCTACTTCTGTTCATGGGAATCCATGAGCGGGCGGAGCACGCGGATGAAACAGTTCCTGAGTCTGGGGTCAAAGGGGGTCTGTGCTTGTCGGCAGGAAGCACTGGCTCAAATCGAACCAGCAGTGACCGTAAGACCATGAGAGGCTAAGAAGCTTTTGAAGTGGTGCCACATCAAAATGTCAGTGATACCTATGTAAGGATGCCGTCACTGCTGGACATTGAGGGATCTCTCTGGGCTGTTGCTGTCTGCACTGCTTTCCCCACCTGAACGAAGCGGCAGACGTCCTAAGCCTGATTGTTTTTCCAGTTCTTTAATACGACCTATGCCAAGAGACCCAGTCCACTGAGACAAAGACCTGACCCTTGCTGACCCTCCCACAACCCTTGAGGGCTCGGGAGACACACGTGATACAGTCAGTCTGAGAGGGAAAATGGCGAGGAAGCCATCTATAAACACACAATATTCTCCCTCAATGTAGACTTGAAAAGTCAACTCATTTTCCCGACCATTCTGAGCAGTGACGTCCCATCTTGCATGCATCTTATCAGAAGCTCTGCAGGGACATGTTGGCCTTCTCATCTCACAGTTCTTTCCATGATGAATCCTGGAAAAAACCTTTCTCATAGTCATGGCTATCAAGAAAGGATTAAAGTACCTGTAAGGAAAAACACAGTCAAATAGAATAATGAACAAAAAAGAAAACCACAACCCAAAGCCCACAGGGTATTGCTTTAAGAAGCATTTTTTAAGTTTTTAGATTTTTTTTTTCTGATACCTAAATAGGAAAATTTTTAAATGGCTTATCCCCAAACCAGTTGCCAAAGGCATGTACTGGACTTGTGCTGGGCTCATGAACTGGGCTCATGAACTGAATTGTCACAGGATGGGATGGAGCTCCACCGAAGCAGAAGGCTGAGCTGGCTGGGGCTGGCAATGAAAACCCATGGGGCAGGCCGCAGGGGATCACCCCAAGGCCTCGCTGCAGCAGACAGGCAAAACGAAGGGAGTCAGGCTGATGCCTGTTAACGGCATCGGTCCCACTCAGGATCAGGCAGGACGGCACGGAGGCGGCTCTATGTGCTGGAATGTTCACCCGACATGGGGGCAGACCTGACACTGGCCTCTAACTGGTGACATTTACACATTCAGTACCACTCTTCTCTCGAGGGCACCTTGGCTGTGTATAGATTGCAAAACGTATATAGTGCTTCAAGTTCTCTGAATTACGAGGTTTACTGTCGTAGCATTTGCCACGAGCCTCTGATTCCAAGATCTTCCCCTCTACTCTTTTCCATGCCACGACTTCCCTGACCTGGGCGACATTGGTCTCTCAGCTTAGAAGGCACTTGAGCATGATGCTTGAGAGCATGAGCTTTGAAGATGGACTGTGTTTAATCCTGCCCCATGTTTACTAACTGTATAACAGAGCTAAGTTCCTCCATCTCTCTGGGCCTCTCTCTACTCACCCACAAGCTATTGGAGATATACTCACTGTACACACCTTGAGGTTGTGAGAATACAAAACTCATAAGGTAGACAGATCGTGGATGCTGAGCCTGGCACACTGTAAATTCTCAATAAGTGGCAGCCATCACTGCTGGTGGCATTGTTAAGAAGCCACAAGTTCCTTTATCCAAGGGTAATGAAGCACTGGATCACAGCAGACAGCCATTCTTCAAAGCTGGACAAGGCAGTTTCTAAGGCTCATCTCCAGGTGAGCTGAGACTCCCAGTAGGGGAGGGGGACCAACTGTTCAGCAGAGTCATCTCAGCGGCGTCCCTGTGAGGCCCCTGCCCTCCACTTACTCCTCCTCACCTCCTTACACCAAGCAGTGACCGCAAGATGTTGAAGAGATAAAGATTTTATCCTCCTCACCAAGAGGTTGGGAACTCTTTCCCAAGTTCCTTCGCTTTCTACCAGGAGCTCCCACCTTTAGCCCAGCCTTGTGTTTGGCTACACGATTCTAATTCAAGAAGACGCATATTTACTGAGTTCTTGACCCTGGCATTGAATGTGAGTACTCTTGCTGACGATTGCTCTGTCCTCAAGGCAGGAACTTGTCTTTCTCTCTTTCTTTTCTTCATATCTGGCTGCTTCTGGCTGCCTTTCTAGCTCTCCACCTTTTTGGAATAGACCGCTCCACCAACAATTGACACCCATCGCAAAGTGATCTCATTTTTAAATGTACTTTATACCAAGAATAGCAGCTTCATGAGCTACCCTTCCTAAGGATGGCTGCCTTTAAACACAGAATCCTATAAGTAGAAGTACTTAAATTCAAAGAATTTTACTACTGGTGAAATTCCAGGTACCATGGCAGATATGAAAGGATAGGTTTAGGCCAGAGAATCCTCCTACTACCCCCAAGTCCTCTACTACATCTCCCCAGACACATAGCAACTGCTCATGAATGGAAGCTGGACATCCATCAAAGTGCCTGGGAACATGCCCTCACTTTTTAAGGCAACTAGAACTCTTTTAGAATCTTGTTTTCCTCCTTCCTTCAACTCCTTTGCTTTTAATTCCTGTGGGAATTTGGCATTTACAATCAGGTAAGAACAAATCACTTATCCCTTATTTTAGAATAAATACTGTCCAGCTGGACCAGACAATTAATAGAATTTGACTCTTGATTTTTTAAACACAAAAGAAATTTACTGGAAGGGTTTTCTGGGGACTCACAAATTGACAGGGAGTCTGGAGCACCAGACATGAAGAATGTACAGGAGTGAAGAGGCAGGGCTGCCGAGAGCACAGCCGAGGAGGGGCCCCAGGAGCCGCCTGAATGGGAGACCACTTGGCTCTGCTGCCACAGCATGAAAAGTGTCCCGTCGTTGCAGGTTCTTTGCGTCACCAGCGCGAGGTTCAAGTTCCAGGTGGGGGCACCCCGTTGGCCAAGCCTAAATCACCCCCACAGCCAGGGAGAAGGGAAAGGGAACACATCTCCTCTTCACCTTCTTTAATGGGAAGTGCAGTCCTGCCACCCACCTAATTTGTGACTTCTTTCAAGCAGCAGAAGCGTTCATATGCCAGGAAGCCCCCAGCCCCAGAAAAAAATTCAATATTCCCTCCATCAGGGATCCGGCAGAGCCGGTCTTACCTGCGCGGCTTCGTCCAGTTGCTCAACCAAACCGTTATCTTTTTCTTCTTCTCCTTAAACAGCTTGGGGAAGAGATTTGTTCCTTATGTTTGCCTTTCAGTTCACTTTGATTTCTCATTTTACATGAATAAACTTAGAAAATGATGCATTTCTCTTCAAACACTTATTTGGGTAAATAAATTATTTTCATTATCATCTCTGAGATTGTGCTTCCACCTGAAAATGTGTCTCTTTGGAATCACTCTTCCTTCATATTTTGAAACTGATGCTGATGGTAGGTTGGCCACAATATTCATGCTTGTCCATGGAACGTCCCCCTACTTCTGGGCTCTCCTTACCTGTCATTGGCCCTCAGTGGAGAGTTAGATAAAACAGCTCAAAATCTTTATAAATGGGAAAATACCATAAGTACTTTTTAGAGTTTCCAGAGAAACAGAAACAATAGGATAAATATATTATGTGTTTATTTATTATAAGAATTGGTTCATGTGATCTGCCATATGCAACTTGCATTCAGCAACACCTCAGCTGGTTGTGGCTCTTCACCTGGTGGGGAGACCCAAACCCTCATTCCTGAAGGGTTTGGGCCCTTACCAATCCTGCCTGGATCAGATTATAGTTTACCATTGACTTTAATCCTTTAATTACCAATGACTTGGTAATACCAAGAGAAACCCTCAGAAATCTCCTGTATTCCAGACATACTCCCTTTAACTCCATTTTGGAGTAGTGGTCGTATTATCCCTTGGTAGTCAGGCTCTGTCACCCCAGCTAACACCATAACCCCCTTCTTTGTCTATCAATTCAGAGGTACGAGGAGTCCAAAGTTCCTGGGTAGCAGTCTTGACTTTCACTGGAATCATGGTTGTATTGCCTGGTGGAAGCTTTCCTCCCTCTGTAACTAAGGCCTCTATGCCAACAGAGCACAGAGTCACAGGATAGGAGGCAAACATTTTGCTAGTAGGTCACTAGGGACAATAGTGAATGGCATCTCTTCCCTTTCTATCTCTTTATTCCTGACTCATGAATTCTAGCTATTGGAGAAAGAGTACCACGTACTGAATGCTGACTCAAAGCATATACGGTCTTTAGGAGAACATCGCCCCACCCTGCACCTAGCTGGGGCTCTAACAGAGTCTTCAAAAGGCCATTCCACTGGGTGGATGGGAAGGGAGGGAAAATGGGATTGATGGTTATTATGATTGGTACACATGGTGTTGGGGGGTGTCACGGGGAAGACAGTGTAGCACAGAGAAGACAAATAATGACTCTGTGGCATCTTACTACACCGATGGACAGTGGCTTCAATGGGGTATGGGGAGGACTTGATAATATGGGTGATTGTAGTAACCACAATGTTTTTCATGTGAAACCTTCATAAGAGTGTATATCAATGATACCTTAATAAAAATAAAAGGCCATTCCACTGTTCTATCAAGTCAGCTGCTTCAGGATAGTGGAGAACATGGTAAGACCAGTGAATTCCATGAGCAGGCCCCATTGTCACACTTCCTTTGCTGTGAAATGAGTTCCTTAACCTAAAGTTACGCTGTGTGGAATACCATGACAGTGGATAAGGCATTCTGTAAGGCCATGAATGCCAGAAGCATTCAGTTCAAGGAAGGCAAATCCATATCCAGAGTAAATGTCTATTGAATGAGGACAAAACAGTATTCTTTCCATGATGCAAGCAGTTTCATGTAACCAACCTGCACCAGGTAGCTGGCTGATCATTATGGAGAATGGTGCATATCTAAGGCTTGGTGTTGCTCTTTGCTGCTGGCACTCCACAGTGGCTGTAGCCTGGTCAGTCATACTGAGTGGAAGCCCATGCCGCTGAGCCCATGCGAATGCTCCATCCTGCCACCGTGGTACTTTGTTCATGAGTCCACTGGACAATGATGGAGTGGCTGGAAAAAGAAGCTGACTGTTGATCAAGGATGTGGACAGGAAGAACTACCATTGAGATAGGTTCCAGAATCTCAGTGGGGATAATGGAATCCTGGGATAGAAAGAGGCCAACTAGCAGCACTTACCTAGCCATGAAAAGATGGAAATGGTTATCAAAATAGGTCCTGGTGCTAGGGTGGATAGCCAAATTTCTCCATTCTGCACAGATCTCTAGTAGTGCTTACTTAATCATGAGGCCATTAGGCCTAAATTAGATGGGCAATCTACGAAGGTACTAATTGATCTATATAACTTAAAAAGTCCTCTATATCTGGCCAGCAGAGATCTGATTTGAACCATGATAATAGTGAAACATAGTTCCTCACTGAATTCTCAGACCTGGGTCAGTTCAGATACCCACCGTCCTTTGGCTGAATGGAAGCTTGGTGTACTTGGTGTAATAACACAAATAGTATCATAATTTTCTCTCTGTCCTTTCCTAAGGGGCCTGTGGCTATTTACCTGGGTACCTGAACATTAAGAAGAGGAAAATACACAGATATTTTGAGAATTTTTGAACTTTGAGCTAATTGTTCAATTCCTGGGGACCCAGAATGCTACTCTGGTCTAATAGTTTTATAAGTCAAGTGACAAATGTTTAACTTTTGTCTTGGGTCGATATCATAGTGTGAGTCTATTTATCTAGCTTCTGTTTACTCAGAAAGAGATTTAGTCAGTAACTGGCAGAAGTGCTATGTTAGGTCCCTGATCCATGCCAAAATTATAAAACAAAAGTAATAAATACTATATCCTTGGGAGAAAAAGAATTAGTGATACAGTCAGTGGTCTGTAGTATTTAAGTGCTGCTTCTTATCACATCCCCACTTCATCTGGACCTACTGAATCAGAAACTCTGGAGGTGTTGTCTAGCAGCCTGTGCTTTAATGAGCCCTCTAGGGGATTCTGATGTCCATGTAACGTTAGAGAATTGCAGATATAAAGGGAGTGTTTTTGCTCTAACCTACAACAGAGAGAACACAGAAGCACATTTCTTTAACCTGGAAAGGACAGGAGTACACTCACCCTCTAGTCTAAGAGCTATGCCAATTTTTCAGATCTATGCTACTATTCAGTTCCAGATACTTTGTTCATCTCAGTCTCACCACAGGACATCACCATGTTTGGAGAAACTATAACAAGATATAATGGTAATCTATGTAATGTTACGAGAGAGATGTATATGAGAAGATGGAGATATTTCCCAGGAAAATACAGACTTGAGGCAATAAAATAAACCTTGTAGAAATGAGTGGTCTGGGACAGTGTTGGACATCTTCCCCAAAGTGAAAGGCAACTTATTGCACTTTTTATCCCCACCCTTCTCAAATCCTAAATATAGACATAGTAATTACTGGATCTCTGGGTTTTGAAGTTAGCAATGAGGTTGTGTGTGCTGTCCTATCTACCAAGGCTCAGAGAAAAAGGTGGGTCTCCAATTGATCCAGGTGGATATTTGGTGCTCAGGATTCAGCAGATAATCTGCGTAGAATCAGTGTGTTAAATGGAGTCTGTGGCAAACCAAAGTAGGAAAATGAAAACAGAGTATTAGCGTTCAGACAAATAGCTATATTCCTTTTGAGAAATAGTTCCTGGCTTGTTACGGAGCCCTGGGAAACTGAATTCCTAACCATGGAACACTTGGTGATCAGACAGTCTGAGATGCCTATAATCTACAGGGTTTTGTGTGATTCACAATGTCAAAAAATCATTCATGTCCAGCACCCCGTGGACAAGTGGAGGTGTTGTATAAAGAAATGGGCTCAAGCAAATCCTGAAGGCTTAAGTAAGTTAGATAAATAGGTAGCTCATATCCCCAGTGTGCTTGCTCCCGCCACACTTCCATCTCTTCCTCAGCCTAAATCAACTGTCCTTCAGAGAAGAAAATATTTTAAACCTTGGTTACAATTCTCTGAATGATAAGCTGTGGTAATATGGATCCACTCAGAATATTGGCTCAGGGCAGTCCTCCCAGGAGGTAGAATTTCATCCACATAAAGGAAGATGGCCTGAAGTATGCAACTATATTGACTCATGTGACCGATGGCTTGGCTATAGTTTCAGAAATACTGAAGGAAAAAGATTGGAGATTGATGGCATGGAGAATTGGGAGTGAGTTACGTGAATAAAACTCTCAGAATTAGCCCTCACTGGATCCCATGTGAATGTACAATGAAAGGCTCCACTGTGCTGGTTATTATCACTGATCAGGTGGGTGAAATCGCTGTCTTGAGTTTGCCAGTAAACCTCTTTGCCCAGTTCCCTCAGGGCTTGTTCAGTGTACTCAATACCAAACATCCATCGTGGCAGGGAAGGAAACTAAGCTGGGCTCAGTCACAGGGACCTTCCCTCACTAAGGCTTACCTGGTCATCACCGCAGTGGGGTCCTCACCATGACGGCACCAGGGACCAGCCTTAGACTCTGGCAGGCTGCCATAGCCAGGGGATCAGCCAGCCGCCGGGTGGTGAGTGGATTGCACTGGACTCTTCCCATTATGGGATGGAAAATGATTTTCCCTCACTGGAATAAACATTCATTCTTGATACTTATTTTTTCTGCTTGCCAATCTTGTATGCCAGCTCCACCATCTGTGGGCTTATTGATCATCTCACTCACCACTGTGAGATTTCACACATTGCTTCAAACAAGTGAATTCACTTTATAATCAGAAAGTGTGGTTTGCAACCTCAGGAACCCCCTGGGTGAAATTTGAAACTTGTCCCAATATAAGGAGAGCAAGAAAAGATTGAAGAAAGAGACAGACCACTCCATATTGGTAGGGGGCATTTTAATAAGCAAGGGAATTTATATACAAGACTTGCCTTGGGTGGCCTCAAGACAAGTAAATCTCCATACCACCTCCAGAATCTTAAAAATGTGTATAGAAGACTTAACTGGGTTCAGTCATGTACACAGTCCAGATGGTTTCTCTCAAGGCTACACCCTTGAAATACTCTGGTTATGGGAACAGCAGGTGCTATATACATGCCAAAGGGAGGGGAGGGGGTGAGGAGCCTCCAGTTGCCAAGATCCAGCTTGCAGGTCAGCCGGTGGTCATGACCTCTTGATGACCTCCTCCAACAGGAAGAAAGTCAGTGAACTGATGCCCATGGGATTCACTGCTTTTACCATTTAACCCATGTCCCCCAAGTAGCTGGTCATAATGGATGGTGGGATGGTCTCGTAAAGACTCAGTGTTTGTGGGCGACCACACTCCGTGAGGCTGGCATGCTGCTCTACATGGTGTTTGTTCTCCCATAGTCAGAAAATGTGGTTTTGGGGACGAAATGTGAGAGGGAAGCAGAACCTCTCACCATTATGCCAAACGACTCACTTATAAAGATTTTCTTTTCACTGTCCCTGTAGACTCTTGACTCTAGAGTAGCCAAGGAAGGAAACCCTCAGGTAAGCCAATATTCCTTCAGGCTGTCCTGAGATTCTCACATCATTAGGTAATAGGTAAATGGTAAAAGGAAGGAGTAAATGATCCTGACTATTACCTCAGGGTTTGGGAAGAATATATATGGAACCCTTGGGAATTCTCTAAAAAATAAACAAATTTAAAATGGTCAAAAGACTTGAAAAGATGCTTCACAAAAAGAGACATTTTAGAAATGATCAGTAAGCAGATTAAAAGATGTTCTACATCTCTGGTCCCGCAGTGTGAATTAAAGCCACAATGAGACTTTACTACGTACCCGCTAAAATGGTTAGTGTTAAAAAACAGTTGCCAATATGAAATGTCTGTGAGGACTCGGAACTCTCAGACATCGTCGGTAGGAGTGCCATATGGTATAACGACCTTGCAATACAGCCTGGCAGTTTTTATAAAGTTGAACATATATTTATCTTACAACCTAGCAATTCCACTCCTAGGTAATTATCCACAATAAGTGAAAATATATGTCCATGTAAAGAATTGTGCATGATGACCAAAGAAGCTTTATACATAATAGCTAAAAATCCAAATGTCCATTAATAGGTGATTGGATAAACTATATTCATAAAATGGAATGTTACTGAAACACATAACGCAAATGAATCTCAGAAACATGTTGATCCAGAGAAGTTAAGCACAAAGGCATACACACCACAAGACACCGTTCACATGGACACATGGAGTCCTCAAACGGGTGAGGCTTATCAGACAGAGACCAGATAAGTGGTTGCCTGAGGAGGGTCTGGGGGTGACTATAAAGGAAACTTCCTGGGGTAATGGGTATATTCAATGTTCTCCTGACTGAGATTTATGTTAGTCAGACGTCATTGAATCATTCACTTAAAATGTGTGATAAATAATAAATAAATAAAGTGTGCATTTCATTAAACATAAGTTATACATCAGTTGATTTCAAAACTCAGAAATATAATACTTTTTCCTTTCTCTTTGCCCCATAATTCTGTATTTTCAGGAGTATTTTAGTAGTGGTTAGCACTTTGATTCACAGCTTATGAGATATTAAGGCAAGAATTGTAACAAACCTGGAGGAGTAATAACCTGGCCTTGAAACCAAATGCAGTATCTGGGTTAACCCCACTGGGGAAAGTGACAAGTGATTTTCAAATATGCAGTCAGGGATTGTTCATTATACAAGATGGGGGCATTTTTTAAGTGTCAAAATGGGAAGATTCAGATTGCTGTCAGACAGCCAAAGAAACGAAAAGTAGTGGACATTTAAAAAATCTTTTTGACCACTCAGCCTTTGAACCCCTCTCTTACATTTATGGAATTGTCCTAGCTTGTGAAAATGAGAGTTCTAAACTTATACGAAGTTTTCCCAGTCTGCTTTGCAGCTAGGACATGCACATACAACTTAGGCTCCTCCATTTGATTGCATTCTGCTCAGGCTGGAATACGAAGGTGATGATGAGAAGGCGGCAGTGTTATCAGAATTCTCTCTGGGGCAGGGACATAGTGAGTACAGGGCCATCAAGTCCCCTTGACAGGGGTGGCAGAGGAGCAGTGATGGGGTCTGTGTCCAGCAGCAGTGGGGTTCGCATCTCCAATATCTGGCCCCTTACTGCATGCATGCTAGGGCTGAACTCTAACGACAATACCTATGTTGAAGCCCTAGTCTCTGATGTGATGATCCTTGGGAGGTGGATGCTCTAGGAGATAATTAGATTTAGATGAGGTCATGATGGTGAGGCCCTCATGATGGACCCTTATAAGAAGAGACACCAGAGAGCTCGCTCTCTTCCACCATCTGAGGACATGGTGAGAAGTTGGCTGTCTGCAAGCAGAAAGAGCGATCTTACCAGAAACCAAGTCAGACCATACTAAGACACTACAGCAGCAGTGTTTACCTCTCTGGATCAATTTTGTAATTTTTAGCTATTTTTTTCCTGACTATGTAGCCCTGACTCTGATTTTAGCAGAATTTTGGAGAGTCTGTAAGGCACCAGTCACTAAAGACATTTTCTTCTAAAATAAGCTGCATTTGATTTCTATCGACTGCATTTATTTATTTATTTATTTTAAATTTATTTTGGTATCATTAATCTACAATTACATGTGCAATTATTATGGTGATTAAACTATCCCCTTCATCAGGTCCCCCCCACCAACCCCATTACAGTCACTGTCCATCAGCGTAGTGAGATGCTATAGAATCACTACTTGTCTTCTCTGAGTTGTACAGCCCTCCCCGTGCCCCCCCAACATTACGTCTGCTAATCGTAATGCCCCTTTTACCCTCTTATCCCTCCCTTCCCACCCATCTTCCCCAGTCCCTTTCCCTTTGGTAACTATTAGTCCGTTCTTGGGTTCTGTGAGTCTGCTGCTGTTTTGTTCTTTCAGTTTTTTTCTTTGTTCTTATACTCCACATATGAGTGAAATCATTTGATACTTGTCTTTTTTGGCTTGGCATATTTCACTGAGCATAATACCCTCTAGCTCCATCCATGTTGTTGCAAATGGTAGGATTTGTTTTTCTTCTTATGGCTGAATAATATTTCATTGTGTATATGTACCACATCTTCTTTATCCATTCATCTACTGATGGACACTTAGGTTGCTTCCATTTCTTGGCTATTGTAAATAGTGCTGCGATAAACATAGGGGTGCATCTGTCTTTTTGAAACTGGGCTGCTGCATTCTTAGGGTAAATTCCTAGGAGTGGAATTTCTGGGTCAAATGGTATTTCTGTTTTGAGTTTTTTGAGGAACCTCCATACTGCTTTCCACAATGGTTGAACTAATTTGCATTCCCACAAGCAATGTAGGAGGGTTCCCTTTTCTCCACATCCTCGCCAACATTTGTTGTTGTTTGTGTTTTGGATGTTGGCCATCCTCACTGGTGTGAGGTGATATCTCATTGTGGTTTTAATCTGCATTTCTCTGATGACCAGCGATGTGGAGCATCTTTTCATGTGCCTGTTGGCCATCTGAATTTCTTCTTTAGAGAAGTGTCTATTCATGTCCTCTGTCCATTTCTTAATTGGATTATTTGCTTTTTGTTTGTTAAGGTGCGTGAGTTCTTTATATATTTTGGATGTCAACCCCTTATCAGATACATCATTTATGAATATATTCTCCCATACTGTAGGATGTCTTTTTGTTCTATTGATGGTGTCCTTTGCTGTACAGAAGCTTTTCAACTTGATATAGTCCCACTTGTTCATTTTTGCTTTTGTTTCAGTTGCCTGGGGAGATATGTTCATGAAGAAGTCGCTCATGTTTATGTCCAAGAGATTTTTGCCTATGTTTTATCTAAGAGTTTTATGGTTTCATGACTTACATTCAGGTCTTTGATACACCTTGAGTTTACCTTTGTGTATGGGGTTAGACAGTAGTCCAGTTTCATTCTCTTACATGTAGCTGTCCAGTTTTTCCACCACCAGCTGCTGAAGAGGCTGTCATCTCCCCATTGTATATCCAGGGCTCCTTTATCAAATATTAATTGGCTGTAAATGTTTGGGTTAATGTTTGGATTTTCTATTCTGTTCCACTGGTCTGTGGGTCTGTTTTTGTGCCAGTACCAAATTGTCTTGATTACTGTGGCTTTGTAGTAGAGCTTGAAGTCAGGGAGCGTAATTCCCCCTGTTTGATTCCTCCTTCTCAGGATTGCTTTGGCTATTTGGGGTCTTTTCTGGTTCCATATGAATTTTAGAATTATTTTTTCCAGTTCATTGAAGAAAGCTGTTGGTAGTTTGATAGGGATTGCATTGAATCTGCAGATTATTGTAGGTAGTATAGCCATTTTGACAATATTTATTCTTCCTAGCCAAGAGCATGGGATGCATTTCCATTTGTTAGTGTCCTCTTTAATTTCTCTTATGAGTGTCTTGTAGTTTTTAGAGTACAGGTCTTTCACTTCTTTCGTTAGGTTTATTCCTAGGTGTTTTATTCTTTTTGATGCAATTGTGAATGGAAATGTTTTTCTGATTTCTCTTTCTGTTAGTTCGTCGTTAGTGTATAGGAAAGCAACAGATTTCTGTGTGTTAATTTTGTATCCTGCAACTTTGCTGAATTCAGATATTAGTTCTAGTAGTTTTGGAGTAGAGTCTTTAGGGTTTTTTATGTACAATATCATGTCATCTGCAAATAGTGACAATTTGACTTCTTCTTTACCAATCTGGATGTCTTGTAGTCTTTGTTTTGTCTGATTGCCATGGCTAGTACCTCCAGTACTATGTTGAATAACAGTGGAGAGAGTGGGCATCCCTGTCTTGTTCCCGATCTTAGGTGAAAAGCTTTCAGCTTCTCACTGTTAAGTATTATGTTAGCTGTGGGTTTGTCATGTATAGCCTTTGTGATGTTGAGGTACTTGCCGTCTATACCCATTTTGTTGAGAGTTTTAATCATGAATGGATGCTGAATTTTGTCAAATGCTTTCTCTGCGTCTATGGAGATGATCATGTGGTTTTTGTTCTTCTTTTTGTTGATGTGGTGGATGATAATGGATTTTCGAATGTTGTACCATCCTTGCATGCCTGGGGTGAATCCCACTTGATCATGGTGTATGATCCTCTTGATGTATTTTTGAATTCGGTTTGCTAATATTTTGTTGAGTATTTTTGCATCTATGTTCATCATGGATATTGGTCTGTAATATTCTTTTTTGGTGAGGTCTTTGCCCGGTTTTGGTATTAGAGTGATGTTGGCTTCATAGAAAGAGTTTGGAAGTATTCCCTCCTGTTCTATTTTTTGGAAAACTTTAAGGAGAATGGGTGTTATTTCTTCTCTATATGTCTGGTAGAATTCAGAGGTGAATCCATCAGGTCCGGGGGTTTTGTTCTTGGGTAGTTTTTTCATTACTGATTCAAATTCTTTGCTGGTGATTGGTCTGTTTAGTTTTTCTGTTTTTTTCTTGGTGAGTCTTGGAAGGTTGTATTTTTCTAAGGAGTTGTTCATTTCTTCTATGTTTTGCAGTTTGTTAGCATATAGATGCTCATAATATTCTCTTATAATTCTTTGTATTTCTGTGTGGTCCGACGTTATTTTTCCTTTCTCATTTCTGATTCTGTTTATGTGTGTAGATTGTCTTTTTCTCTTAATGAGTCTGGCTAGGGGTTTATCTATTTTGTTTATTTTTTCAAAGAACCAGCTCTTGGTTTCATTGATTTTTCTATTGTTTTATTCTTCGATTGCATTTAAAACCCTGACTGATAGAAAGATATTTGGAGAGGTGGCCTAGAGAAGGTAAGCTATAGCCTGAGCTGTATCTGAAAAAGATTAAATTCACACACACACACACACACACACACACACACACACAAATAGGAGATAAAGGGCAGAAAAAGGGGCTAGGTGAAAAGAGTGGCAAGCATTTGGGTGTGGCTTGGACATGAATTTCAAAGTCCTTTCATTGAAAGTCGCCTAAGTAAGCTGGAGGGTAGGCAGGAGATAGATAATGTTGGATCTTACATGTTTTATGAAGAAGCTTGAACTTTATCCCATGGCTGATGGAATGCTATTAAATGGTTTTCAGCAGTGGGGTTGACATGGTTCATTTGCATTTTAAATAGATCACACTGGCAGCTGTGCAGAGAATGGATTTGACTGGGGTATAATTGGAAACAGTCAGAGCTGTTAGCTTGTTCTCTCAGTAATCCACATGAGAGATGATGAGGACCTCAACAGAGCAACAGGCATCTGGGCAGGACTGAGGAGGTAACTTTAGGATATCTTTTGGGGATAAAATCACCAAGTCTAGGTGTTTAAAAGTAAGGCAACAAAGGAAAACAGCAAGTTTCCCCAATTGGCTATTGGTGATATCAACTGAAATGGAATATATCAGAGGAAGGCTCCATTTAGGAGAATAGATGATAACGTTTTTTTGAGTCATGTTGAGTTGAAGGTATCCATGGTGCATCCAGAAGTAAATGTCCAACAGTTATCTGGAAAAATGGTTTTGAATGCAGGATAGATGGCTGGGCTTGATCTGTTGACCTAAGAATAATGAATTAATACAAGGTAATTCAACCTATACTGGTAGATTAAATCACAAAGAGAAGTATGATGGGAGTAGGGTCGAACATATGACTGTGCAGTTGTGCACTGTGACCATACCAGGTGGTCCAAGAGGTAGAAAGACCTGTGGACTGAGAACAAAACTCTAGGGAAGAAATGGTCAGAGAGGTATGAGAACAATAAATTGAAATGTTTTGCCCAGTGGATTGGAGAAATGTTTATTTGCATTTGACAGCAAATAATAGTAAAATCTATTACAATGGCTTAAATAGATAGGGGTTTATTGATCTCATACAACAACAAGTCTAGGGGAAGGCTGACACAGCATACCTCTACCCTCCTTGTCACAGGGCTTTTGTCCTTATAGACATAAGATGGCTGCTACATTTTCAGGCATCACATCCTCATTCTAATCAGGAGAAAAAAGAAATTTGAAAGAAAAGGGGCTGAAATGCCAGCTATAGTAAATTGATGACAAAAATGTCCCCAATTATATTTATCCCTCTCTGAGTCTACACACTTTGTCACGTAACTATGACTTTGTAGATCCTCCCATTAGCAGGTGGAGTCTATTCAACCACCTCTCTAATCTAATCTGGCCTTGTGATTTGCTCTGGACAATAGAATACAGTGGAATTGGTGATGTGCCTGCCTGTTCCCTGAGCCTCAGGTCTATGTCTTCCATGCACCCTCTTGGAAATCTGCCACTGCCACATGTATAAGCCCAGAATCACCTGCTGGAGGATGAGACCATGTGCCTCAGCCAACTGCAGGCCTACTCCCAGAAGCAGGGTCGTCTAGTTTACCTTACGATTACCACATAAAGGAGCCCAACAATGGCCAGAAGAACCATTCAGTTGAGTGCAACCTAAGTTTCTGACCTACAAAATCATGGGCTAAATAAATGGTTATTGATTTAAGCCACAAAGTTATGGGATAGTTTGTTTTGTTCCAAATGACAGTGATTTGGTTTAATTAGTAATCATGCAGTAAATTTCATGCGACACTCAGATTGAGGTGGTGTGTTTAGCTTTTGTTTCCCTCATACAGTAGAAATTAGCAGCTATAAAGCATCACATTTCCATTTATGTTCCATGCTGCCTAACAGTTTGCTTCTTGCATATATAGTATGTATTTATGTCCTCACATTCAGTCAGGAATTCTCTGCCACTTTGTGGTATAAAGCATATCCATAGGAACTCCATAGCTAGACCGCACCACCTAACTCCCTTGGTTTAAATTTGCTTATGCTGTTTTTATACTGCTGAGTGTGCCCTTGACTGTTGAGAATTCTGTCCTCTACTAGTTCTTCCTTAGAACTGCAGCAACTTTCTTTGTACATTATGCTCAGCAGGCTTCCAGGCAAATAGAACTTTTGACCTAGCAGAGGAAATTTCCCAAATTCCTCAAGGCTGTCTGAGCACATGAACAGATATAATGAAATGGAGTGTGTAATTGTATCTCATATATCATATTACCAAACTCCAGTGGTTCTAAAACTTTTATTCACATAGGAGTACATATGAAATTAGACTACATCTTATAACCAATGGAATCATGCAATTACTATAAGTGTTGTGACATAGTGTCATTGCCTGGGCGTGCATGAACTTGAACATAGTTGTTCAGAGTGTCAGCACTTCAATAGAATTATGTGTATTGTTGGTGTTCTATGCATTGAATTTAGCTGACATGTAAGATGTTCTCAAGAAGAATACAGTATAATTTGGCATTGAAACAAAATGTTATTAAGTGCCCCGAGAGTTATGGAAATAGTATATCAGGGCATACAATTGATATTAGTAAAGCAAACACCCGTTATTTTAAGGATGACTGCACTTCCATATTTCCTTACAAAGCAGCAACAGAATGCTTTACAGGACCTAAGAAAGGATGATACTCATAAGTAGGAGAGGGTCCTTTATGTTTTACTATTAAGATCTATGCAAAAGACAGTATGGAAGGACCAGAGAGTATCATGCTCAGTGAAATAAGTCAGACAAAAATACAAACATTGGTTAGCATAGGGGAGGGATGTGGGGGGATGGGTGACATAGATGAAGGGGATAAGAGGTACAAACTTCAGATTATAAAATAAACTAGTCACAGGAATGTAAGTACAGCATAGAGAATATAACCAATAATATTGTAATATCTTGATATAGTAACAGAAGGTAACAACATTTACTGGGGTGAACATTTACTAATGTATATAACTACTGAATTACTATATTGTGAATCTGAAACCAATATAATATTGTATATCAACTATATCCCAATTAAAAAAATGCAAAAGGATAGCCTATCACTGAGCAGTACAGCTGAAAGCAGGAGAAATTGCCTCAGAATAGATGGAAGAAATTTCTAACCAAGGAGAAGCTGTATGGCCCACTTAAGCTTTGCTTAGGACTATGAATAAGACATCAAATACCAATTTGTTAGAAGCTTCCCACTGTCACATTTGATAGCACAATTTTACTCTACTAGATAGCTAAAGAGCCTCCATCCATCATGAGCCTCTCTTCTGTCTCTCTGTCTGTCTATGTCTCTGTCTTTGTCTGTCCCCCTCTCATTTGAAATATAGGCTCTTTCTCTTTTTTTCTGGGCTAAGGCACACTCTTCATTCTTCTCGTCTGAGTCGGCACTTTTTCTCTTGAATATGTGTAGCTTACCAACTCCATGGGCCAAACTATCTTTCTTGTTCCTTTCTTAAAATCTCTTTTGTCTTGATTCAAGATACTTTTCATTGGCTATCTGCCCTGCTCTGAGTTTGTCAAATATTATTGCTAACATATGGTGTAATTATAAAGGATTATTATTAAAATAAAATATAATAAACTATATAAAAAAGCAGAAAAACACTAGAATACCACCCCCCATCCTCCATTTATTTCCAAGCATTTTAACACCATCTTAAAGGCAAAATAATTGGAATGCTAAACTGTATGTAGATTTTCCTTTTATGTTTTGCAATTTTTCTAGATAATTGTTTCAGAATACCCCTGTTAATTACCATTATCCCTTACTGTGAACGTCTAGCTTCTCTGAAAACTCATATCACACTCATCTATGGAAAAGTCAAACATATTGGTATCTGCAGGAGATGATCTTCTCGGCCCCAGAGGAGCTAGAGTGTGTCTTTGAGATTCTGTGTCTCTGCAAATCCAAGTCAAAATGAAACACATTGAGATGAACTTAAGATCTTTCATTAGCCACCCCTCTAGAGTCTCTTACCTTTACCATAGCAATATATTTACAAAGTTAGTATAATCGAGCTTTGCTTTGTCTTTTCAAACTCACCTAGGGTCAGTTCTAAAGGCATTCCACTTGGGAATGTGGAATATAGGAGAGTTCTGAGTGTTGTCAAGATCCCTAAAGCTTCCTACAGCCCATTTCAGTTGTATTACCTGAGTATTTGTCACCCACTCCCACCCAGGTGAGGTTTCTCTTCTGAGTCTGGAATTATTTTAATTTATTCCACTCACGTCTTTCACAAAAGACATCTGCATTTTTGCTCTTACTGTCTGGGCTATCAGCCTGAACTCGCAATAGTGTGGTACCCGCAAAAGATGACTCAGCAATTTCTGCTCTGGGCATCCTTTCAAAAGGATTCTACAGGCAAAGAGGTAAGCAGACCTGCAAAATCCCCCTGCCTCTCATCCATTTGTTCCAGTTCCTTTCATGTTTTAGAAGCTGAATGTGCATAGCATTTAAGCTTGTGCCTTTTTGCTTCTTCCTCTGTTTTCTGAACCAATCATTCATCGCCATCTGTCCTTTCATCATAAAGAAGATTTATATTTTTAGAATCACATGAGAGTAGTTATGTGGTTCATTACTCTGATGGACACCTGCTTTCAGGGTATAGGGCTCTTTCTTCCTTATCTCTGGGCGCAGAAGAACCCTCCCCACCGGCACTGCTCTGCTCCACACCGCATCCCCTTCCACATATCCTCTTCTATTTTTCTTTCTTTCATTAATAAGAAAACTGAAACCTCTAACTATATTCAAATGTACATAACAAAGAGCTCTGTATAGCTGCACATTCTACATATTTGTAACAAAAGAATAGAAAGTAAATGAGAATGCTGTATAGTTTATTGAAGTTTTCTTTTTCTCTTAAAACCTAGAATAGGTACAAATTTATATGCCCCACTGAATTTTCTAACATTACACAAACATTGTTTTTATCAAAGAACCCCACTCTCTCAGGAACTCTATTGCATCCAAAAGCAAACTGGTGACATGAAATTTTCTAGTCTTCCTGACCTTAATGGAAGGGGTCAGCTGATGAGACGACGTGACTGATGACAGTACCAATGAAATAAAACGAGCAAAATACTGCTATTAGAATGTGTTAGAGATTAGATTTATCTTAAACTTTAAAATGCTTGTCATTTATTCTCAGAAAAAAAGAGTTTCAATTTCAACATAAATATAGCATAGTAAGATGACACAAAGGAATAAAATATAACAAAACCAAAAAATAGCAACCCAATAAAACACTCAGTGAAATAACTAAACTGAAGTCAAGTAACATGCAGTGAGAGTTGGGACTGTCATAAACTAAGAAGTGTTTCCAAGGCTCTGTTGACATCAAAATGAAAAACCTGTCATTTGGGAGAGTTGAGGAGGGCAGGAGAGGAGGCTGGCCTTGTAGAAAGGAATAGAAATATTTGTAAGGGAGTAAGGATTAAAGCCTTACACCAGAGCAGCAACAAACTTACTCAAATGTTACAAGACAAGTTACGTCCCCTTACAAGACAAGGGATGACTCATAGCAAAAATGTTGCCTTTATGAAGGCGTTTTTTAATAAGAGAGAAATGAAAATATAGATCACTTAAGGATTCTTTTCAAAGCTTTGACAATCACTGCAGTGGGATCAGTTTTGAAAGTTAAGTAGGTAGAACCGATGAAGATGGTGCAGAGGACGCTCCCGAGTTCTACTCCTCCCCCAGATGCACTGAATGTGCCACTGCACGTGGAGAAATCTAGAAAATAGCTGATGACTCCTACACATCAGATGAATGAGGAAATACCTACACTGAGACAGGTAGGAAAGGCTGAGACACACTGCTGCCATCACCCCCACCCCAACAGAGCACCGTTCCATCAGGAGTTGACCTCAACTCCTAGCTCTTCCCCAAGAGCAAAGAGTTTAGACCCACATCCAGTTCCCCAACTTTTAAGACTCCCACTGGAGGGACGGTATCCCCAAACACCCAGTCAATAGAGCTCGTGTCCACGAGACCCACAAGACTGCAGGAAACAAAGAAGCAGTTCTCAATGGGGGTGCAAGCACTGGCTTCTGCTACCCCCCCAGGGCTCAGCAACACAAGGAGCAGGCCAAATCGCCCATCTCCCAGTCTCCACTGAAGGAAACTTATCTGTGTATTTTAAAGGCTTATTTACAACAGCCAAGACACGGAAGCAACCTAAGTGTCCATCTATGAATGAGTGGAGAAAGAAAATATGATATATACATAATCACTATATAATACTAAATATATACACATATTATATACAGAGAGAGAGAGTATCATTCAGCCATAAAAAAGAACGAAGTCTTGCTAGTTGCCACAACATGGATGGCCTTCAGGGCATTACGCTACATGAAATAAGTCAGAGAAAGATAAATAATGTTTGATCTCACTGATATGTGGAATTAAAAAAAAAAAAGAAATTGCAAATAAAAAACAGATTGGTATTTGTAATGTATAGCATGGTGACTATAGTTAATAGTGCTGCATCATATATTTGAAAGTTGCTAAGAGAATAGATCTTAAAAGTTTTCATCTCAAGAAAAATAAATTGTAACTATGTGTGGTGGTGGATGTTAACAAGACTTACTGTAGTGGTCATTTTGCAATATATACAAATAACAAATCATTATGTTGTACATCTAAAACTAATATAATGTGATATGTCCATTATATGTCAAAACAAACAAAAAAACAGGTTGCTGCCTGAGGGCCAGGCTTCTAATTTATCAGGCATCTAGGGGCCAGCCGCAATGTCCCACAGGGGCCCGAGTACCTCTTCTGCCTTCCGCCTCCAGACTGCTCCGGTAATAAAATCAACTCACAGTATCTCCCTGAAAGGAATTTATATGCATATCTGGCGCCCCAGTATTTGGGCTGCTACCTGAGAGCCCACGGATTGCCTGCAGACCACCTGGCTCTAAGAGCCAAAAGGGCTTGCATTCGTGAGCGCCACAGTCCGATCGCAAAGACGCAGTTCTTCACAGGCTCAGGAGCGCCCCCTAGAGCTACACACCTGGACCCAGCACAGAGGGAACAAGCAAACCCCCATCGCCCAGTTTCTCCCTGAAAGGAGCTTAAGTACAGGCACCAGTGGTCTCCTGAGACTCTCAGGCTTCTAATGAGCCCACATCTAGGTGCTGATGGCAACCCTCCTCTTTGGGACACTCATGGCCCTTGGTTCACTACTGGGAGCCTCCCAGAACAAAGAAGGTGGCTTAGACAAGCACCAAATTTTGAGAGACAAGTAGAAGCTCAGGTCGGGCTGATCAGCAAGGTCTGTCTTCCACACGAGGCCGTGCTGTCAAGGTTGAGCAAGGTGGCTGTGTCATCTCATGTATGAAAACCAACATGTGAAGTCAAGGAAAATGAAGAAACAGAGGAATAAGTTCCAAACACAAGAATAAGGTACAGCTCCAGAAACAGATTTTAATAAAATGAAAATAAATGACTTACCTAATAGAGAGTTCAAAATGATGGTCGTAAGATGCTCACCGAGATCAGGAGATGAATGCATGACCCAGTGAAAAGTTCAGCATCTCCTCCCGAATGCTGGCTGACACCCGCCCAGGGCTCCCCATCTGGACACGCTAAGAAGGAACAGGGACTTATACCCTAGTGGACATCAACCAGGGGGAGAGAGAAGTTGCTTGATAAATATTCCTGTAGTGAATAACTCCAAGGTGAGCCATAAATGGTTCCTCAGATAGTCCCAAGTGGACTGAGCTCCAGCTGCCTATAGTGATGAAAAGTTTGATTAACAAACACTTGGGTTGTTTTTCCTTCCTTCCTTGTCCTTTACTTCTATCCCAGGGACTGTTTTCCCCAAATAAAATCTACAGGTGAGATGTCTTCAACTTAACATACTGGGGAAATCTAGACTAAGACCATCTCTACTTAGAGACTTCACCCATTTTTTAAAACAGTTTGAGATAATAATTTAGCTGCTTATTCTATTCTATAAGCCAATCCTACTATAGAGTTAAGGTTTACATTTATTAGTAAGAACTCGGTGTGGACCTTGTTCTTAGTTATGTTCCATTGTAGGAACTATCTGAATGATATCAATGCAACTGTGAGCAACAGAACACTTTTCCTTGGCAGAATCTGAAAGCACATGATGCAGTCTCCCTTAGAAATACTTGTAGCATAGGGAGGTGAGTTAGCAGAAGAGCCAAGAAATAAAACTGATTCGAGACTGAAAAGAAACTGATCTCATCGGGGAGCCACATTCTTCCTGAATTTTTAAAATCCAAAAATCTATTTGTTTGTCTTAAAAATCTTGTATCACAAGCCCTGAGTAATTTATGCAATTATAATATTCTCCATCCTAAATGAGATTTCATAGCCCCTCATCCAAGAGAAATAAGCCTTGGAATAATTTTACTCTGAAGTCCCTAAATAACATAAAATTCAATCCACAGAATCACATTATTACTGGGAGAATCGATAATTTTTTCAACAAATGAGTTTAACAAAAAGATTTAATTTAATCTCCAAGTTTATGAGGGTAATTCTTGCTTGCTTCCTGCAACTATTACCATACTTGTTTCAGGTTAACTGCATGAATAATATCATCTAAACTGTTTCTAATGATTGATCTGTGTAATAAAAAAAAATTCCTGTATACGCTATTCCTTGGAAGAAATTAAAGAACTTTGCTAGCATTAGTCAAAGTCCCACAATTTGTACATTGAAACACACAGAGCTGTCAGCTCTGGATTCCTATGAGAACACAGTTTTGTGCAAAACCCTGACTCTCTACAGTAGGCAAAGGTATGGAGCAGACACGGTTCTAATTAGTAGCTTCTCCTCTCTCCTTTCCCTTCTGCAGGTCCTCCCATCAGCCAACACTCTCAGGCTTGCCCTGCTGGTTCCAGCCTATTTCACCTCTTCCCTGACTCTCCTCCTCTACCTTCTTCTCTCCTGCCCACCCCACCCTCCAACAGTGCGTGTGTGCTGCACGCTGACCCTTATCAAGTGCTGTTGTTTAAGCACTTAGGAGAGTATTTATGCAAAGGCACCAATTTCCTCCTTCCCTCAGAGAATTGCTAAGGAGAATGTCCATGACCCCAAGATCAGCATCTTTTGATGCTCTTTGGCAAAAAATAAGAGAGTCAGAATTTTCTGGGAAGGCTTCTGTTTAACAATACTCTGTGGGAGACTGTGGTGTGACCAGTGCAAAATACACTTTAAATTCACAGCTTGTTTCAGAAGGTATAAGAGGGCAAGGGGGCCTCAGGGAAATTGCAAAGCATGAGGTTGCAGAAAGCAGAGCTGACATCTTCTATCATTTACTTTTTGACATCACAGCCTGTGGCTGTGGAAGAAAAGTGGCTGCAATTTGCGATCTCTCTCCTTCTCCCCTTCCCTACTGTTGAACATTAACCAAATCAAGCACCTTCAAAGCAGAAATAGGAAAACAACATCCAGGTCTCAAATACTGGGAAGACAAACCTATTGAAATTATTTGCTTGATAACTGTCCAACATTACCAAGAGCAAAAGTTATTTCTTCTCCTGACAGGTACAGAATCTTGACATTTTGGGACTGAATTCAGTTTCTGTTTCCTTTAGGAGACATTTTCCCACTCATGGGCTGCATAAAACTGGCCAGAGACTTGGCGGTCTCCAACTCTCTATTATTACCATAAAAATATGTAATCTGATCTTTTATTTTAAAATAAAGCTTTCAGAAATGTATTTGCTTGTTTTTCATTCAGCTTGGCCACAAAAGATGTGATATAAAAGAGACTCTCAAAAATATATAATCATTCTCATATGCTACAGCCAGTAAGACAGAAATCCAGAAAATCCATTGACCCAGTTTGCCTGAGCTCACACAACTAGATGTGGACCCTCATGAGAACACATAGTTTGTACAGGTCTCTGTGAATTTAATGACATCTCCATGAAAACAGGCTGCCCCTCTTCTTGGTAAAAAATCTTAGTAGAAGCACTGAGTACCTGTTAATAGCTATCCATCCATCAGTGGAAGTCCTTGACCTGCATGCTCTTCTCCTTTACTGGTATCTTTAAGTCATCTCTGGGCCCCCATAAAATATCTTATTTAGGCCTTTTACTGGGAGATTGGAACGGTAAGAATTGGTTTTTAGATTGCTAGGTGCCCTCTATGGCCTTGATCATTTTTTTCATATAATAGAAATTTATAGAGAACAATATGTGCTGGGAGCTCATCATGATATGGGGATGAAGGCCTATGAAGAAGCTGTCACTGCCTTCACGGTGCTGCAGGCTAGTGGGGATTATCCACATGTAAATAAATAAGTTTGATTCGGTGGGGTAAGCGTTGTAATAAACATGCTGACTGGTGCCATGGGAATCCCAACATTCCCTAATTCTTCTAAAGGGACTTCTCTGTCATTCCCATCCTAAGGGGTTGTCATTACTGTGCTTAGAACTCTCTTCAAATTACTGAGAAAAAAAGCCAGCCAGATTAACTTCTAAGAGCATAAGGTTATTTAAGGGCTAGAGAACCATGTTTTCAACTACATAGTCTTTAAAGCCCCTTTCGGTTGAGGAGAGGGGAGCATAGAGACTATTTATTTATAAAGGAAAAAAGCAAAGTCCTTTCAAGACATATTAGAATGCTTGGGTTTCATGAGCCTAAGGTCAAAGTTCTATTCCTGCTCTAATGTAATATGTGAAAACTGCCTAGCTTCTCTCCCTCCATTTGGTTTAAATTGCCCCACACTTTCAAAAACCATCTTATGTTAACAATTGCAGAACATAAAAAAGTATTTTAAAATCATCAAAAATATTTTAAAAATATATAAAATATTAAAATGGAAAAACAGTAGACCCCAAATAATACTCCAATCTCACTTTCAACAAAACATTGAATAAGGTAGCAGCAATTTAAATTCAAGTAAATTTAAATGATTTTCCACATTCTTCTAGTATATCTTACTTCAGTATGCAAGGTACTTTGCTATTAGAATACCTTGAAAGATAAAATATAATGCAAATAGGTCTAATATGAAAATGAAATATGAATATGAAATATGAAAACTTACATGAAAATCTCAAGAGATGTTAAAAAACATCTAATAACTTTCAACATACATTTTTGAGGGACTCACATGTTAGGAAACTAGGAAAATATGTAATTCTCCAACATGATTTCTAAAAAAATCTGTCTTACTGGTCACACATTAGATGCATGTCTGTCAAAATCAGGAGCAAGAAAATTATACACATCATCACCATTACTAAGGAAAACTTTTCTAGAATTTATGACTAATTCGATAAGGCACGACACAAGAAAAGAAGCGTAAGCGCCTTTCCTTTGTACATTCACCACGTCTGTAATTATATGACTTACATTGTCACTTATTATCTCTCCTGCTAAATAGAAGCTCCATAAGACCAGGAACTAGATCTGTGTTAGTTATGGGGACATCCCCAGTGCCCAGAAAAATACCTTTCACAAGAAAATATTAAATAGGTATATTTTGGATGAATGAAGGAGGATTTCAGAGTGTAGCTAGGGAAGGAAGTCAGCAAATCTCCTCCTCCAAGAGCAAGTGTGACGTTCAACAAAAATGACAAAAACAACCATTCCCATGCTCTGGAAATCTACCAAAGGCATACAATCATTTGAGAAGAATTTCTGTTTGAAAAGCTGCAGAATTGTTAAGGCCAGTGGAAGCCTATAGTGACCTTTACTGGCACTGCTCCCATCCCCCCAAGCTCGGCAGCTTGGCCGATGTGGATATTACGACAGAACATGACAGAGACAACTAGCGGTTTTGCTGCTGTGGTCACACTGGCACATGTGATTTGGAGAGGTGGGCCATGCCCAGGCAGGAGGCCGGTGGGGGTGGCAGTCCCGGCCAATGACTCCATTAGCCTGAGGTCATGCTGAGGGCAAGCGTAGCATTTGAGATTGTACACAACCACGGCAAGACCAGCAAGGCGCAAGCCCTCCACACGCTCCTGGCCGACACTGAGGCTGCGCAGTGGAGAAGAGATGCAAAAGGGCCCAGGGGAAAGAGAAATTAGGAGAATTTAAAACAGCTTGAGCTTTGAATGTGGTCCCTTCCCCACACAGAGATCCATCAACAGAGAACAGAAACCTTATAGACAGAACACATCAGAGTCCAGTCATTGCTCTGTCCAATTGCTGCTGACCACTAAGCTACACAGAAAGACAGGTGAGCCTAGTAGGTGAAGCACAAAAATAAGCAAGAACAACACAATAATAATAAAGGAGCGGAGACATTCGCAGCCATCAGGGAGACTAATTTTACAGAGTTAGTCTAGGCAATTACTAAACAAAGCAACAAAAACAAATGTCAGGACAGAAAATCATAACCCATAGTGGTTATAATTTATTATATAGTGTCAGTGTTAAAATGCAACGTATTATAGAACATAGTTTTCAGTAAAAAATTATGAGATATACAAAGAAATAGGGAAGTGTAACCCATATTAGGAGGAAGGGGGGCAGCTGATAGAAACCGTCTCTGAGAGTCTAAGTTGCACTCTCTGCCCTCTTACTTTCCTCAGGCTGACCTGTGCAAACCCAGGCTTTCTTGCTAACTGGCTGCAGTCAGGCTCAGCCAGGGGTAGACATCTGTAGGGGTGGGAGGTGGGGGGCTGAAGGAGAGGAGAGGTTTCCCATTGTCCTCTGCCATGGCTGCATCTCTGGCTACATCTCCTACAAGTTCTAGTCCCAGCTGATAATAGCATCTTTTTTCTTTGTCCCTTTAGCCCTGGAGATGGTAGTAGTTGCCTGCTTATCTCTGGGTTTCCCTACTGTCCCATTAACCCTTTAGCTCTTTTAATACTTTGTAGCAATTTTCCCATGTTAAATTCCCTCTCAGTACTCCACCAGTCACCTATGGATGGACATTGTGTTGTTTCCAGTCTTTTGATACTTAAAAAAAAATGCTGTAAAAAATAGCCTCGTACATTTATTTATTTTGCAAGGGTATATTTGGAATAGATTCTTAGAATTGGAATTATTGATTTAAAGGGTAAATGCATATGTCTAAACAGCCAGAAGAAATGTTGTTTTAAGCTAAAGTGTCTTCTCCAAACCTTAACTTCTTTTTTGAAAAATTAGTTAAAGAAGTTTCAAAACATTCAGGACTTCACTTTTTCTTTGGGGTAAAATATCTTCTGTTGAGGTGAAGTGAGAGAAGAGAGCAGCCTTTTCTTGAATCTTTTTTGAGTAAGGGGAGAGAGGAGAGGGCTTGAGGCCATTTTTGAGAGAAGCAGCCCCTGTTGGACATTTCAGAGTCCTGGCACTGGGTAAGGACAGTCATAGTGCCGCTTAGAATGTATTGTATTGCCTGGTCTGTAGCTTTAGCTGGTCAAGGTCACTGCCCTTCACTCAAGACGGAAAGAGGAACACTAAGTGAATTCTTACCTAATGTCAGCAGTTGGGTAAAGTAAGCCAGAACCTCAGGGACTACAGTCTTCCCCACACAGCATTTGGGATTAAGCAGAGAAAGAACAAAAACCAGGGGGAATGTTGGTCTCTGTGGGGAAGATGAGGAAGAGAGATTCAAGGCCTCTCCTGCCCATCCTCCTCTCTACTCCACCCTGAGGATAGGTCCTGACGAAGGTTTAATCCAGAGACCTTTGGGATAATAATATTAATGAGAGAGCTTTCAAAGTGATTAAAAGATCTCAGGCATTCTGGTCAACTCTGGAAGTTATCTGCTTATTTCTGATCTCATACTCTACACTGTTAACTATTTTCTCACACGATAGAATTCTGGTTATTTTCTTTCAGCACTTAAGATACGTTCTAGTGTCTTCTCTGCCTTGGCAGCTTGCCAGTGCCTTCAAATGGATGTTTTTTGTTTTACCTGGCATTTCTTGTTTTCTGGGCAAGAGCACTGGTCTGCAGCAAGATATTCCATTACAGCTGCAAGCCGAAGCTTCCACTCTTAATTACTGGAAATTTGTATGCTTTGATATCTCATATTATGGATTCCCTGTACCAGGATTAGTTTTGTAAATTTATAAGCTCTTACTGTTTATTTACCCACATGAACTTTAGAATACCAGTATCAGGTACCACCAGCCATGTTACCAATTTCACCAAATGTATCCTTTTATTTGTAGACAACTTTTATGATACTGGGTATCCAGAAACATGATCTCTTTCCTTTAAATTGTATTTTTGTTTCTTTTTTGCCTTATTTTAGTAGATTCTGAATATTTCTGATAAAGTTTAATCCTGTGCTTTCTAATTGTTATTGTCAATGGGCTTTTTTTACAAAACTATATTTTTATAAAACTGCATTATTGAATATGTACAAAATCTTTAATGTACATATTATTTTTAACTGAGCATCTTAGTAAATTTTTATTAATTCATTTTCTTGGTTGTCTGTACAATGGAAATTATAATTTTGTTGTGTCATTTCCAATAGTTACTCAACTTAATTTTTTTCCGTGGCTTTTTTTTTGCTGCATCTTCCAGAAAAATGTTAAACAATACCGGTCACAATAGATATACTCCAGTGCTTGTCTTTAAGTATTTCACAAGATTGTGTTCATGTTTCTCATCTTAAAAAAAAAAACAAAACACTTGTCATCTGTAAAAGGAGTTCTTTCAGGAATTAATGTTAAATTATGTGGATGCCTATTCAACATCTGTTTAAAAAGTATTCTCTTTGTTGGTTTTTATGACCCACATTTATTTTTTCCCACCTTTACTGAGATATAATTGACATGTAACATGTGTAAGTTTAAGGTATACAAAGTGATGATTCAATACGTGTATATATTGCAAAATGATAACCGCAACAGGGTTAGTTAACACTGCTATCACTTAAAAACTGAGATAATTACTATATATATAAATATACATACACACACACAAATACCACAGTTTCTCTAGCTAGTCATATGCTGATGGACACTTAGGTTTCCATATCCTGGCTGCTATAAATAATGCTGTCATGAACATGGAAGTGAAAACATATCTTTAAGATCCTAATTTCATTTCCTTTGTGTATATATCTAGAACTGTGATTATTGAATCATGTGGTAGATATATTTTTAATTTTTTTAAGGAATCTTCATACTGTTTTCCATAGTGGCTGTACCAATTTACACTCCCACCAATAGTACATAAGAGTTCCCTTCTCTCCACATCCTTATCCACACTTGTTCTCTCACCTTTTTGACGATAGTTATTCTCATATGCCTGAGGTGGTATCTCATTGTGGTTTTTATTTGCATTTTCCATGATGATTAATGATGTTGATAATCTTTTCATGTGCCTGTTGGACATATAAATGTCTTCTTTGGAAAAACGTGTATTCAGTTACCCTGCTCATTTTATAATTGATTTTTTTTTTTTTTTTTTTTTTTGCTATGAGTTGTATGAGTTCCTTATATATTTTGGATAATAATCCCTTTTCAGGTAGATGGTTTATAAATATTTTCTCCCATTCCACAGGTTGCCTTTTCATTTTGTTAACTGTTCTTTCGCTGGGCAGAAACTGTTTAATTTGAGATAATCTAACCTATTGATTTTTGCTTTTGTTGCTTACGCTTTTGGTGTCATATACAAAAAATCTTTGCCAAGATTAATGTCAAGTGACTTTTCCCCTGTGCATTCTTCTAGAAGTTTTAAGGCTTCAGGTCTTATGTTTAAGTCTTTAACCCATTTTGAGTAAAATTTGTGAGTGGTGTAATCAGTCTAGTTTCATTCTCTTATAGGTGAATATTCAGAGAGAGAGAAAGAAATCTTTCTACAAAATGATCAAATGTCAGGCCACAAAGAGTATCTCAGTAAATCTCAAAAGGGCCAAATTCTCAGACCATGTTGGAGCAATTAACAACAAAACAAATGTGCATTTATATAGCTATGTATGGTATATTACATTAACTCTCAGAAAAAGAAAACAAAATATTCTTCCAAAAAATTTTAAAAATCTTTCTAAGAAATTCCTATATAAAAGAGCCAATCAAAATTGGAATTACAAACTATTTAGAAGTCAGGAACAATGATGTTAAGACCATCACAAGACAAATCTATGGGTGAGGCTAAAATAGGTACATAGGAAAATTTATAGCCATAAATGCATTGTATCTGAGAATAAGAAAGATTAAAAATAAAGCATTCAGTTCAGGAAATTATATAAGGAACCACAAAATAAAGTAAAATGAAGGAATCAATGAAGGTAAAAGCAAATATTAATTCAATCAAAAGAGCAAAAACAGAAAAGTTGATAGATAAAAAGAAAATTGGTTCTTTAAAACAACCAATAATACATTCAAACTTTTGGCAAATGTTATAAACATGAAGGAAAAGAGAACAAAACTAACAATATTAGCAATAAGAGGGATGATATTATTTCATATTCAAAAAATATTAACAAAAAGAACAAGTAACACTCTATACCAATTAACTCAATAAATAAGGATAAAAAGGATGCATTTGCAGAATAATGATTCTCAAACCTGACTGTACATCTGAATCTCCAGGAGGGCTCGTAAACACAGATTACTGGGTCTCACTCCCGGAGTTGCTGATCTAGTGGTCTGGGGGTGAGACATTGCATTTCTTCAGTCCCCCACTCCCCCACAATGTACAACCCCCTTCAGTGCTCACAGCCCACAGGTAAGGAGCCTGGAAAATGGTTTGAGGCTGCAATTTACCTGGCATGCTCTGAGAGGCCCACAGAGAAGGGCCCGCCAGAGGCATTGCATTCCTAACAAGATCTCGGAGGTGCCGATGCTGCTGGTCTGGAGAAAATACTTTCAGAACCACTTTCTAGGAAAATATAAATCCCCATATTCGACAAGAATAAGTCAAAAACCAAAATTCTAAATGTAAAAGCTAAAACTATAAAACTCTTAGAAGAAAACATAGAGGTAAATAATTGTGACATGCAAAATGTCAAATAAAAGATTGAATTAGAAAAAACTCTAAGGATAAGATGAGAAAAAAAAAAAACATAATCATCTCATTAGATGCCAAAAAAAACATTTGAAATTTTCAAGAGAAAATAATAGGTGAGAATTTGGAGATAGCAAATGGAAACTGTTTTGTCAGCCAATTTAGTTGTTCAAGGAAAGACAGATGGTCTAATCACTGAAAGAGGATACAGGACCAAGAATGGAGAGAGAGAGAGTGTGTGTGTGTGTGTGTTAAAGATTCAATGCCCTTGAATATATTCATCGTTTGATTTGGAAGGAGGCAGTAGATAAAGGAACGCTGAGTATATGAAAGAGGAACAATTGATAGAGTAAGATAGAAGAAATCGAAGGAAAAGTATCAAGAATAGATCTTTGAACAAAAGATGGGCTCATATCCTGGTAAGGGAGGATAAGAATGGGTAATTTCAGGATATTGAACTAAGAAAATTCAACCTGGTTCACATATATTTTCCTTACGTAGGAAGACATGAAATCAGGTGTTACAGAGATCAGGTGAGCCAAGGCCTGGGCAGTGTGGAGGCTGCGTTTGGCCCTGAGCATCCAGCGGTGACCTTTGAAATGAGCTGCTATGGAGTGATGGTGGCCCAGGACGCAGTGAGAGAAGGAGTGAGTGGGGCGTGGGGATATGGCAGCAGGTGCAGAGTTTTCTTTCAAAGATTGAGACTGAACAGGGAATAGAGAAAGGAAGTGGCAGCTAGCTTTCAAAAGAAAGCCCTTCAGATTTTAAAACAATTTCTCAGTATTCAAGCATTTCCATGCACTATAGGAGAGAATATGTCATTAGGAGACATGTGATGCAATCTGTTGTTTGTTTGTTCATGAGACACTACACTGCATTGTAAGTGCACAATCAACCACAAATTGCCTCCCTCTCATCCAAAGCACAGAAAAATTGGCACCAGAACTCCAGCAAGCATGTAAATGTAAAAGCTAAAGGCTTCTGGGCTTTCCATTCAAATCAAATTTCTTTTCTGAACAACAACAAAAAAGAAGTACTGAATGAAACTCTTCATTCTCCATAACTACTACTATTTACCTCTGTTCCATAATCCATAAAATGGGCTTGTGTGAATAGATAAACATTGAGGGAAGAAGCAGAGAGGACAAAACAAACTTTTCAAAGTTACATCTAGGAGCTTCAGTTTAGCAAGTGATATAGCTGGCAGGTCCAAATGCAACCTATTTCAACTTTCCACTTAAATGCCTGTGAGGACACAATGAGGAAAAAAGAAAAAATTTCATCCTCTAGGATTAGAAATAAATCTATCACAAAGATCTCAGAGGAATAAAATTTGATGATTTGGCACACAAAGCTTTGTTATCAGAAATAGAGCAAACTTGGAAATGTAAAAAAAGGTGGCCAGGGAAATGGGACCTCTCTTCCTCATTATCTATGTCTTGATTGGAAAGTTCTGGCTGAATATCAGAAAATCCAAGCTGCTTTATGTCTGCAGTGAGGGGGTGATTTTTGTGGCACCTGTGATCCTGTGTTCCCCTTATCTCCACCGATCTCTAAACAGAATCTTTTCACTTAGATTCCTTAATTCCCTGAAAACAAGCTAAAAGTATGCCAAGGGCTAATTATGGTGAAGAAATCCTGAAAGATAGGTCCTCAGAAGCCAATTGGAAGGCTGCTGAAACACCAAACAGTATCGAGTTTACAAGACTGTCGCCTACTCCCTTTGAGACACTCTAGATCGATTAATAATGCTAGGAGTGGCATATGAAAATTATCTCCAGTTGTAGCTGTTGGAAGTGGTGCTCCCAGCATGCAAGCTGAGCAGAGGGGCAATGACAGCAGAATGTCAGGATTCTGGGACTGCCCCGAGGGAAGAGGAAGACCTGCGGCTTGCACTCTTGCATGGTGACATGCCATACCCAAGGGTCCTGTAAAGAGGAACTGTTGGGGCAGGGTGAGCCCAGAGCCGAAGGTGGTGCTTCTGCCTGTGGAAGCAGAAGCTGTCTAGAATAAAACGAATGGACACCAGATCTGAAAGTGGAAATGTCTCCCTTCTTCAAAACAAGCCGTTCTGGCAAAATGCAGGGAACTGATCCCAAGGCATGATTTGTATCCTCCCTAGGTACGTATGATCTGTACCACACCTAAAGACCCTGGCAAATTGTTGCAGGGGCCTCAGCAATATTAGTAGGTCACCCTGCTGGCATTGTTGATCTTGGAAAACAGAGCAGGTCAGCAAACTTGGCAGTGAGCCCAGCCAGGACTCTGGCTGAGGGGCGCCCAGTAGCCCAGGAGCAGCCAGTTCGGCCGGCAGGTGGAGGGAGGGGCTCCCTGGCCGCCTGAGTCCGTGTAGTTGTAGGTGGTGCCCGGTGGGGCGATTCTATCTGCCCCTCTGTGGACAGCCGCTCCTGCTGAGCCGGCTGGTACTACAGTTGACACTGAAGCAGGTTGATTGCAGTCCCAACTAATTTTTTAAGTTAACATAGTATTTTAACTACAAGTGCTAAATCCTAAAACTTAGGAAACACAGGAAGAAAACAGCCCTGTCTCTGGGAGGCCACACCACTGGCCATTTTTCCTTGCTGGCCTTTACTCCTGCCGTCGTATTGGCTTCCCAGGGCTGTAGCTCTCTGACACTGAGGGACTCTGTGCCGGAACTCCCCATCTGTTGCACAGCACCTTCAGCTAGCACTTCTAGGGTATGTTGATGGGATTCCAATATGATCTACTTTTTCAAGTGGGAAACTTAAGGAATTATCCTGGTGTCTTTCATCAACCTCAGCTTATCCACACTATAGGTAGAAGAAATTCTCTTACTAGTTACAAAGACTGAGGAATACTAATACTCCCCCTCTCTCTTCTGGGAGCTTGACAGACAGGAGGAAGGGATTTTAGGGAAAAGGAATGACACAAAGACATGGAGGTGTGAAAACCCCAACGTCCTGGGGAATGATGAGTAATTTGGTTAGGAGAGGTTATAGGGCGGACCGAGAAGGGAGCAAAAAGGGAAACAAGAAATAAGGGGAGAGCTGAATCCAGGTAGTGACCCAATTTGAATGCTACGTGCATTATTTTCCTGTTGCTGCTGTAACATATCACCACAAACTTAGTGGCTTAAAACAATACTGAATTATTAACTTACATTCTGGAGGCCAGAAATTCAACATGGGTCTTACAGGCTAAAATCAAGGTGCCAGCAGAGCTGTATTTCTTCTGGAGATTCTGGAGGAGAATCTGTTTCCTTGCTTTCCCAGCTTCTAGAGGCCGCCTGCCTTCCTTGATTCATTGCCTCTTGCTTCATCTACAAAGTGCATCACTCCAGCCTATGCTTCCATCCACATCTCTTCTTTGACTCTGATCTTTCTGCTTCCATCTCAAAAGGACCCCTGTGATTACAATGGGCCCAGCTAAATAATACAGGAAAATCCTCTCATTGCAAGATTCTCAACCTAATCACATCTCCAAAGTCCCTTTTGCCATGTAAGGTAACATATTCACAGGTTCCAGAAACTAAGACATGGGCATCTTTGGGGGGACTGTTATTCAGCCCATACTATGCAAAAAAATTTGGACTGTATCATGTCAGCCAGGGATCAAAACCTCGGTGCCTAGCAGGGCCAGGCAGTAAAAGCAGTTAAGTGGAGCAGCCTGGGTATTAGACAATAGAGAAGAGTGGAGAAAGTGGCAAATTGGAGACTTAATACTCTGTCTAAAGGGAATACCAGTTGCTCTGTCACTAAAAGAAATGCAAGCTAATGTTGTCCTATCACATATTCTTATGGATGTATCATGGTTTACTGAACCAATTCTATTGGAAATTAAGGCTGTTCCCAATTTTACACATTATAAATAATGCCATGATGAACATTATTGTGCATAAATCATTTTCTATAACTTTGATTGTTTCTCTAGGCTTGATATCTCAAAATAAAATTAACAAACTAAACAATACTGACATGTTTTTCAAATTCATGAGCCGAATGTACCGGTGAACCACACAGGCTAGGAACACAGTGTCCACAGTATGAATTACTGCCTCTCAAAGCACGCTCCTTAAGACAAATGACATTCCTTGAGCTAAAATTAAAAAAAAGAATCAGACTTTGCCTAATTAACCAAATATTAAATGGATAGAATTTCTCGATTAAAATTTTTTAATCCAATAAATATTTCTTAATCTTAGGAACTGGCCTCTGCTTTCTAATACTGAGCCCTGGCAAGTATTAAATGAACAGTGGGGAACCTAGTATTCATGCAGGACATAAGAAATGTGTTTTAATTAAATAAGTAAATGCACACACCACATTTGGTGGATTATGGCCTTAAATGTACTAAATCTAAGGTATTCTAATAAGAGAGTCCTGGCTTCCAGGTACTCTTGACATTGAAACAAATTAGAAAGTACCCATATAAGGCTTTTGATTTGGAATTCATTTCCTTGAGGTCATAGTATACACTCATTGAAGTAGGGCTACATCCCACAGGAAAGAAGCCAATATAAGAAACAGACCACTGGGAAGGTCAGTACAAGGCAACGAGCCTCCTGCACTGGCTGATGAGGAGCCAGTTAGATGTCCCTGCTACTGTCACGTGAGCATCAGCAAATGCTGCCAGTGGGTGAAAGGAAATGGTCTTTCTAGTATGTTTGGTCTTGAACGCGCTTTAGTAGGTTATAACCAGAATTATTCTTTTAAAAAATTAGAAAAGAATCATGCATTGTATATTGTTTTTGAAATCTTTTCCATATATGATATATATTCATATAGATCGATGATAGATGATAGATAGATACACACACACATACTGTGACAAGATGAAACATTCTTTCCTTACTATGGGTCTCAGCCAAAAATATCTCAAATCTATTAACATAATAGAGAGATGTGGTGTGTCCATCCAGGTTCTCCAAGTAGACATTAAGATAGAATTAGAGGTACAGAAGATTTATTAGTGGAAACAATTGTGAAGGAGAAAGAGGAGGGGAGCAGGAGAAGGCAGAAATTGTTCTGATGGTGATGCTGGTTTGAGAGCAGAAAGGGGGATTGGGCAGAAAGAGCGAAACTCTAGTGGAGGTCTGACACAGTCTTAGCTGGGCTAATGTGGACGCCAGAGCAGATTTTGTCCTTTAGAACAGTACTATGTTGGGCAGGAATGGTCCAGCAAAAATAACCCCCCAGCCCTGGAAGTACATAGCCTCGACATGAAAGCAATGGCAGGTTCTGAAACTGGCTTTGGAAGATCTCCACCAACTACATTTCTTGCAGCAGGTTCTCCTGAAGGGAGATCCTTGGCTATCACATAGAGGTGAGGGAGGAAAGTTATTTATGTATGTTAGATTTTTCTCTGTGGCATTTGTGTGTTTTAAAATTAAGAGTTTGTGCTCTGAAGAGAGGCTTCTGGGATTCAAACCCAGTTCAGAGGTCAGGACTCAAGCAAGGCAAATGAGGCCCCTGAAGCACAAAATTTAAGGAGGCCCTTACTCTCTGAGAGGTGCTTGAATAATCCTGAGCGAGCTTCCTTAAATATTGTGCCAGGACCTCACCTGAGTCCCAGCCTCATCCAGCTGGGTCATCATCTAGCTGTGTGACCCTGAGCCAGTTACTTACCTTCTGTTCCTCATCCATAGGTGGGAATGAGGACTGTTGTAAATATTAAATCAGTTAATGGAAGTGCTCACCACATGGTAATGACTATTAAGAGATGACTGCTTATATCATCTTCAGCATTACACTTATATTTAAAATTCAAATTTTGGGGCGCCATCCCCTTACCCCAGACAACTTAGATTCAGCAGGTCTGGGTTGGGGTAGAAGAGTGTGTCTTTATAATGTGATCTCTTATTCTTGTTCTTGGCTTGAGAACCACTGCCCAGCCATAGTTACTCACTGATCTCACTGCTTTCCATGTAGCATGACTTGGGCAGTGAAACCAAACAGTGCCAGGTGAGCTTTCAGCCCAAAGAAAACTATGGGGGATGAACCCAAGGGATGCTGTGTAAGTCTCATCACACTATGACCTTTCTCAGGTTAAAAACACTTCATCTTGAGCCATCAGAAATAGATGACCTAAGGTCCTTTGCAATGGGCACACCTACATTCTGCCTTACTGTTGTCCCATGTAAAATGAACTTTTCTGCCTTCTCCTCTTAGGTTTTCCACCCTCCCTGATTGACTCTCTGAAACCACCTTGCTAGAACCCCCTCAAGAATGCAATCACTGGGCTATTCACGGAGCTTCAGATCCCAACAATGAGTGGTTTTGGGAGCGGCACCTTCCTTGTACCCATAGAGATGCTTCAGGTATGGGGTTGTGAATGCTTCCAAGATGACTGGCGTAGGACCCCCAAGGGTGCCTTCGCCACAGCTTTGAAATCTGTCATGCTCAAGGCACAGCCTGAGAGAAGCACACAGGTGCGATTTCAATCGGGGTTGGTGAGGGACAATAGCTTCTGATTGGGATGCAATCCCACATATGTCAGAAATCGGTTGCAGTGTAATCGACTTTGTATTAAACGACAGGATCACTCCACAGTTACCTTATGTACCGAAGGGATCTGTTTAATATGGAAAACAGAAGCTTTTTGTTTTGAGAAACTGAAATGTTCTGCCTGACTCTCAAAGATGGGCTGACGTCAGAATAAAAGCCGTAATTCTGAACATACCCTGAGGAGGAAGTTGCTGGGGCATCTCAACCTGGCCATCAAGTCAAGCTGTCAGCCTGCACTCATTACATGTCATGGTATATGCCCTGCACATATAGCCTCACCAGTCCACCAGTCACCCAACACAGCGGGCTGGTTCTGGTTGAGGCAGCTAATGTGGGCTATTTTTTTTTTGCTATTATACATTGACTACTGACTTACACATTATCTCATTTAACCAGTGTCTGAAACAGGTTAAACACTTCATAAGAGCTTGTTTATAAGGGTCAAAGCAGTAAGATAGATACAAATGGGAATGAGACATTTACTCTACTGCTAAGGAACTTAACAATAGTTACAATGTGTGATGAAGCAGAAAGTCGATATTGCCCAAGAGATACAATTAAATGATATGAAGATTTGACAGTTATTTATGGTTCTAGTAGCTAATATTCTCAAAGTACTTTTGAGCTCTTCTGATAAGGAGATCTTTATTTGATAAAGAGATAAGGAGATCTCTTGAGAGTTATCAATACTTTCAAGCTGTCTTTTTTTGTCTGATTTTATTAGAGCGATAGAGTCTCTGCTATTGTCATGAAACTTAAGTGCTTTTGAGCAGAGAAGAGAGCAAAGAACTATTGAAAGCTCTCAGTTTAACTAATTCTCTGAAGTGTGCCAAGACAGTACTTTCTGAATTCTTTTCAAACCAGATAAACAGCAATAAGCCATCTTGCCCTCTGGTGATCAATTTAATACTTGATAAGACTCTACATCCTGGTAGTCAACAACAAAGGATGAAAGGAAGCTGATGTACACATACATGACTGAGATGATTCCCCTAACAAGTTTATACAACCTGTAATCAAAGCCAGGGCATGAGCCTCTAGTAAGTTTAGGGGGTGGGGAGACACTTCCTCCTTTATGTAGGTGTCTTATTTATAGGTCATATAGACAATCATTAGGAAGACTGCTTTGCCCTCAAATCTCTCTTGAACAATTGATGCAAATTTCACAATTAGCAACTTTTTTTCTTTATATCCTGCCCTTTCCTCTGTTAAAATCAAGAGTTCAAAAGCTGCGTGCAGGAAGTTATAATCAATTTAGTTTAGGTCAATAAACATGTATTGAGTGCCTCCTATGCTAAGCTTAAGATACAGAGCCGAGTAAAATGCTTTTCTTGATTTAAGGACCACATAGTCTAAGCAACAATTCCCTAAAGCCAGCCCAAAGGATTGCACAAGATAACAACTGAGGTCCTGTTAAATAAAAATACAGATCCCCAAGCTCCATCCCAGATTCTAATTCATTAGGAGTTCATCAGGTGGTTTTGCTATGCAGTCTGAGTTAGGATTCACTCATCTAGGAAAGGGACAAAAACATCCATCAAATAAGTTATTTTAATTCCATGTTATAAATTCTATAATAGGAGCATCTACAAAGTGCAACGGGGGCAAGCAATTAAGACTGACTGGGAGGATGAAGTGCAAAATCTGCAGAGCAGACACGATATTCAGACTTGGCAGTGATGGATGAGTGGAGTTTATTTGGCGGCCAAGGGTGTGAGAGAGAAGGGCATTCCGGACAGAAAGAAAAGCATGTGTGTGGACGGTAAGAAGGAAAGTACTTGGCATGTTCAGTGGGCCACCCACAGCCTGCTGTGATTTCAGCAAAGACAATGAGCTATGGAGGAGAGGCAGACCAGTTTTCCATATTGAACAGATCCCTTTGTCTAAAGGGCACAAATCTATGAGAGAATTAACTGAGAAGACACAGACAAGCAGGAAAAATACATTAAGCTATTAATTTAAATGCAGATTTTCACTCAATTTATTCTTGGGACTTCTTCATTCAACAAACGTTTATTGAGCAACCTCTGTGCTCACACTGAGCATTTTGGTTTCTGCTGAAAGCTCAAACTTCAGATAAAGACTGCAGGACAGTAAAGAAGAGAATGAGCCTTGGAGCATGGACAGGGAAAGCAAGATGTTCAAAAGTGACCATTCAGCACTTAAATGCAGATTCCTGAAGACACTGGGAATAGTGACCCAAGACTGGAGATTCCCAAGTAGAATGAACGGCTATATGAGTGGCTAATGCTAATCTGCACTGGAATATAAGAACTGAAATTGGATAATGTATGTGAAAATCAGGTGTGACTATGTATCACTACACAAATGTTTAGATTGCTGTGTAGTCACACAAAAATAGAGTAGCATGTGAAGTGTGAGGGAGGATTGGTCCCAAGACAGGACATTTAATAAAGGGTTAATTTATTCTTGTCAGGTAGTTCAGAATCATGAACTTGGAGAAGCAGGAGTTGCCAGTGCACATCAGAAAAGAAAGAAGCTTCAGGTCTGACTGTTGGTTTCTGAAATCTCTGTCACAGAAGTCTTCCAGTGGGGTCCCCAAGGTAAGGACATTGATTCTGCTCAGAAAAACCTCATTTGCCCCCATGGGAGAGATTTCAGCCTGGGAATTTATGGTTCTATTTACCTTTCTTTCTTCTTCCTTCTTTCTCTTGTTGTGTTCGGTTGTCTGATTTGACTGGTTAGGGGCACTCTGTGTCCTTTTTGTTGTTGTTTTGCTTTGCTTTTGTTTTGATTTCATTTGTTTCATCTAGGTTGTTATTCTTTGTGGGGAGGTCCAGCACAGACCTTACTAATGTGGCTGATGATCTCCATAAGGCCCTTCTCTTCTTCAGGAAAGCTGGAATGGAAATGGGTTGAGGTTGATCTTCTCAGTGATTAAGGAATGGAGTGTGGGCCAGTGTCTTAGTCATCTCAGGCTACCATAACAAAGTATCAGAGACTGGGTGGCTTCAGCAACAGAAATTTATTCTCTTACAGTTCTGGAAGATGGAAGTCTAAAATCAAGATGCCAGAGTGGTTGGTCTCTGCTGAAAGCTCTATCTTCCTGGCTTCTAAAAGAGCTGCTTTCTCTCTGGTGTCTCTTCTTATAAGGACATTAATCCCATCATGGGGTCCCCACCCTCATGACTTCATCTAAACCTAATACCTCCTAAAGGCCCATCTCCAAACACCATCACATTAGATGGGCTTCAACATATGAATCTGAGGGGGACATAATTCAATTCATAGCAGCCAGTGTCACCCCCTGCTAAGGCCAAGCTAAGGCCAACTCTTCTCATGCTGTTCCTGGGGCTGATGGTCCAGGGTACTTAATTAGAGGCCACGTAGGCTATGGAGTCCACCACACAGACACAGTCGCTGAATTCACCTTCATACTAGAAAACGAGCTTGACAAAGTGGTTGTAAGGGCAATGGCTGATCCAACACCAAAGGTGGAGGAGTGGGTATCACTGAAACCTCTTTTTCACCTGGGATGCACTTAAGGCGACCCTCTAACACCTGCTTCACCTTTTGTAATGCTGTAACTACGTGACTTCAGAGTGTTCATATGGGATTGTTTTCCTTTCCTGAGGTAGGCCTGTATTGCAATATACTTTCCTCTTAGCACGGCCTTCACTGTGTCCCACATATTTTGCATTGTTGAATTATTGTCGTCATTTGTCTCCAAATATGCTTGATCTCTGTTTTTAGTTGGTCATTGATCCATTGGTTATTTAGGAGCATGTTGTGAAGCCTCCATGTGTTTGTGGGCTTTTTCATTTTCTTTGCATAACTTATTTCTAGTTGCATACTTTTGTGGTCTGAGAAACAGGTTGTTACAATATCAATCTTCTTGAATTTACTGAGGCTCTTTTTGTGGCCTAGTGTATGATCTATTCTTGAAAATGTTCCATGTGCACTTGAGAATGTGTATCCTGCTGCTTTTGGGTGTAGAGTTCTGTAGCTGTCTGTTAGGTCCATCTGTTCTAATGTGTTGTTCAGTGCCTCTGTCTCCTTACATATTTTGTCTGGTTGATCTGTCCTTCAGCGTGAGTGGAGTGTTGAATTCTCCTAGAATGAATGCATTGCATTCTATTTCCCCTTTTAATTCTGTTAGTATTTGTTTCACATATGTAGGTGCTTCTGTGTTGGGTGCATAGATATTTATAATGGTTATATCTTCTTGTTGGATTGAACCTTTTATTATTATGTAATGTCCTTCTTTTGTCTCTTGTTACTTTCTTTGTTTTGAAGTCTATTTTGTCTGATATAAGTACTGCAACTCCTGCTTTTTTCTCCCTATTAGTTGCATGAAATGTCTTTCTCCATTCCTTCACTTTTAGTCTGTGTATGTCTTTGGGTTTAAAGTGAGTCTCTTGTAGGCAGCATATAGATGGGTCTTGTTTTTTTATCCATTTAGTGACTATGTCTTTTGATTGGTGCATTCACTCCATTTACATTTAGGGTGATTATCGATAGGTATGTACTTATTGCCATTGCAGGCTTTAGATCCATGTTAGGTTTTTTCTTTAAATTCATTTACCATTAAACTTAGAGATTACAACATGCATCTCTGACTTACCAAGGTCTACTTTAAATTGGCACATAATGATTTCCTATCAATGGAATAACTTTTTCACAATAGAAGTCTGTTTACCCACTCCATCCTTTTGCATTATTAGTACTGTCTATTTTTACTTCTTAGAAGCTGGTTGGTACAATTTCAGTCTTTGAATTTAGCTCTGTCTTTCAGCAGGCTAAAGTAAATCTTACAATAGCATGACTTAATTGACACAATGAAGACTTGGGCCTTGCTGAGGTATTTTCTTATCTGGGGCATATTGAAACGTTGTAGGCCACGTTACTCCAGGCTTTTTAGTTTTAACTCATTTCATTGAACAATGCCTGTGTTCTCAGTTTGATATTTTTACCTTAGAGAATTTAATGTGACTGATTTTGCTTAATGTTTAACAACTGAGTTTTGTAGGAGTTTCTTTGCATATTGTTACATTGTTCCGACTGTGATTAACCTGCTTTGCTTTTTTTTCCTGGAGGCCCTCAGCATACTCTTTCTAAACCCAGGGTCCTTGTGTCACTTCCACCCCAAGTATTTGCAGCAAAGAGGAGGAATTTGTTCATTTAAAAAAAATACCCTCCCCTGGGTGCCAGGTGCACAGGGAAATCTTTCATTTTGCACCCCACTTCCCACCCACTGGATATGCTCTTGGGGGTAATGTAGGAAGAGGCCCTGGCCCACAGAAGCAAGCAGCTATCACTCAGCGCCCAGCAGGGCAAGTGCGGGTTTGGCCTCCAAAAGGGCATGGGGACCACACCAGTTGAATTGCTGATGAAAATCCCTCTAGATTTCCACTTCACACTGGGTCACTCACATTCCACCCGACTCCAGTTGAGACAGGGACCAGAGTAGGGTGAGGGCCTCTGGAATAAAATAAATCAAGATAATCACAGAACAATGTAACAATGTAGAAAGAAACCCCTACCAAAGCAAGTAATTTGGAACCTGGGCAATTGATTTAGCAAGCAAGCCCAGTTCAAAAACAAGTAGTAAAAACAGGAAGGATTCCATTTTACAGATAAGACTGCATTTAAAACTAATTTAAAATTAGTTAAAAAGTAAGTTTCTTAACATACTCTTTAACAAACAGACAATAACTCAGCCCACCTTGGGAGCAAAGCAGGCAGTCGTGATTGATATGCTCCCACACCAGGGGGGTGCTATCCTGAGGGAGAATCAGAGCAGTAAATTTATTGTGTTAAGCTAACTTTGCAGAATAACGCAGAAGACTGATAAGAAACTTAATGTCTCTTCAAAGATAAACATTTTGGTCTGCATCCCTAGACCTTTGTCACTCAACCATCTGTCAATCCCCTAGAAGGTGCACCAGCTTGGACTCTCTTGCCCCCTCCTGGCGTGAGCCAGGAGCTCTGTCCTCTGCTTAATCTCTCAATAAAAGCCTCTCCCTGGCTCACCTACTTTGAGTGTTTGTGATGTTCACTCTTGACTCCGGGAACAAGAACCCCGGCATCACAGTCACCCATGTTTGCTTGCTTCCTAGTGTATCCAGAGGTGAACTAGCGAACAGGAAGGTGCAGATTCCAGGAGTCAACGTGACCAAGCGGGTACGGAGGGTAGGTCTGGCGGCGCTGTGTGTCTTGTGTGTGTCATCCTTCGCTACCCTGCGCCACCAGAGCTTCAGGGGCCCGGAGGGCGGCCAGACACCATGACCCCCCAAGAGGCTTCCCAGGCGGCCCCTCTAAGTAGTCAGGGTCAGGAGCGGGCGTTTAGGGGCTAAGCCCCAGTCTGCCTCGCACTCCCTACGACAGAGGCGCTTCCAGAGAGGGCGCAGACACGGGGATCCCTGGGCGCGTCCCAGGAGGGACCCAGAGACGCTGTGCGCCTTGCGCGAGGCGGGGGATGGAGGACTCGAGGGCTAGATGGTCACAGTAACTTCCAGGTTCTCCCACCCACCCGCAGGGTGGTATGGTCTCCAGAGGGCGAGGGTGGGGCGGGAGGGCGAAGGCTCAGCCTGCTGGGCCTCCCACACGGCGGGGCGGAGTAGGTCCGAGATGGTGCCCCGCCCGCCCCCTTCCCCACGGAGCTGCCCGCCGAGGCTCCCCTCCCCCGCGGGACACGGCGGCGGTTACAACGGCAGCTCCCTTTAGGGCCGCGCGCTCTGTAACCCGCTCCGGACTCCGTACGATGGCGCCTGCGCACCTCGTCCCCGACCAAGCCCCGGAGCACACCTGGCCGTCATCCCCGTGGGGCTGCTGGGCGTAGCCTTCAGCGCATGCGCCCCGAGCGGAGGCGGCCACAGCTCCGCCTGGGAGGTTGACTCCCGCCCGGCAGGTGAGCACAAGCGGCCGTCCTGACCTCCACACCTCACGTCCCAGCTCGCGTCCCCCGGCCCGTCCTCCTCTCTCCCCATTTCCACCCCTGAGTGGACCCCATGGGCTGAACTCCTTCCTGCCCGCTGGGGCCGTTGGAGCATCCAGTTGGAGCCAGGGACCTGGCAAGGTGCGCCCATTTCCAACGCTTACCGGCCAGTGCGGAAACCAGGAAGGTTGGGGCAGGCTATTGTGGGAATGAGTCCCTGTGGCGCCCTGGTGCAGGGACAGAGGGCCTGTGGGGCCCGCCTGGCCAAGGGAGACGGTGGCTGCTGTGGCCGCTGGGCCTGGGCTGGGGCCGCAGTCCACCTGGCCTCTGCCGGCTGTGCAGCTGCCTCTGCCAGTAGGCATCCAGGGTTGAGTTTTAAGAGTTTATTCTTCCAGGGACGGTGGCCTCAAGGCAGCCCACCAGACTGTTCTCACAAGCTGCTCCAAGGACCCTTGTTTAGGAATATGTTAAATACTTACAAGAGCCATGGCTGCAGGGGAGTTTTGTTAATACATCAAAGCACTGTCCTAAAAGGACAGATGATGAATTTTGTGAAGCCATCTATGCGTGACAGGAAGCAACAGTTAGGATTGCTACTTAACTCTCGTAAAAGATCCTACTATGGAAGGATGAACCAGACCGTTTGTTTTTTTTTCATTTTGGGCATTGCAGGTTCCTGGGTAGGGCTGAGGGGCTGTCCTGTGACACAGGCGAGAATGGCTGCAGCGCATCTTTCAAGCACAGCTGAGCTGACCTGGCTGACTGTGGGCCTCTGCCCCTTACAGCCCTTTGCCTGTGGGACCGCCCTGGAGAACAACAAAATTTCATTTTATTTCACAGGGCCAAGGTGTGTGTTTGCTTAAAAATAACCAACCTCTGCTGCTCCTCCTCTGGAATGAAGTGGTCCTCCACCTGGAAAATGGGGCTAATGCCTGAGGACTGCCTGTCACCAGCCCACAGCCCCCACTGCACTCACCCAGGCCCTGCAGATGAGCCGCCCCATCAGGCTCCCGAAGAAACCTCATTAAACAAAGAGGTGGGTGTCCCTGGCAGCTGCAGCTGCAGTGGGGCCTAATTGGGGGAAATGTGGGTTCCTGGTGACTCTGAGGGTCCCCCTGCTCTTGAGATTGCCTTGTGTTGCTGTGAGCAAATGCATGTGACTTGGCTAAGGGATGTTTCTGAGAAAACTTGGTTCTAAATGTTCCCCTGGCAGAACTGCCACATTTTCAAAGTGTGCTGTATCATTGAGCTTTAGTAAATGTGTTTCTATCCTGCCCTCTCCAGAGGGGTCTATTTGCCCAGTCCTTTCTTGGGGGAGGGCTTTCTTCCTGTCTGTCACTTATGCCCCCAAAGAGTGGACAGGATGTCCTGCTTTTTAATTTGTTCAGGTCTCCAGGCACTAGAATTAAGTATTCTAGTTTTATTTTATGATGATTTTTCTGGAAGTAGTTTATATAGAATATCAGCTTTGGTTGCTGATAGTGGGGCTGTTGTCTCTTTCCTGAATCTCAGGGAAGTTTGTGGCTTCCTTTACTGGTTTACAAGACCAGGGTATTAGATTATACCACAGAGACTCTTCATTTTATAACATTGTTTCCAGTGATGCCTGCAGTTGGCATGGCTGCTAGGATTAGTATAAAGTAGAGAATGGAGGCTACTTGCCCAATTAAAATAAAGGGTGTTCTGCGGGTCCAATTCAGGTTAGCGTTAGGAAATCAGCCACTAGAAGTCAAGATACAATTGAGTTAGAGGTTGAAATATTATGGTCTGTTGATTTGAGGTGTGTTGGAATTATTACTAGTACAAGGATGTAGTAAAGTACAAGGAAGGATAGGATTAGTGCTAACACGCTTCCCCGTTTATTGGGAATTGATTGTAGGATCACATATACGCAGAGAAGTACCATTCTAGTTTGATGTGGGGTGGTGTATTTAAGGGATTTGCTTGTGTGTAGTTGTCTGGGTCTCCTAATAGGCCAGGGGAGAATAACACTAGAATTATTAGAACTATGATCATGAGAAAAGGTCCTAGGACGTCTTTAAGTGTAGTATGGGTGAAATGGAACTTTATCTGAGTCGGATACAATTCCTGTTGGCTTGTTAGAGCCTGTTTCGTTTAAGAATAGGAGGTGAACTAATACTAAGCCAAGAATAATAAAAGGGAGAATAAAGTAGAAGGCAAAAGAATCGGGTAAGGGTTGCTTTGTTAACTGAAACACTACCTCAAATTCATTCTACTAAGTTTGAGCCAATATAGGGAATAGCGGAGAGTATGTTTGTAATTACTGTTGCCCCTCAAAAGGATATTTGTCCTCAAGATAGTACATAGCCTATAAAGGCTGTTGGTATGACTGCAAATAAGAGAATAATTCCAATATTCCACGTTTCATTATAGGTGAAAGACCCATAGTACTTGCCATGTCCAATATGTATAAATAGGCAAATAAAGAATATCGATCCGTTGTTGGCATGTATGTATCGGATGATTCATCCGTAGTTGACATCTTGACAAATACGGAAGGGAATGCAGTGTTTTATCTGCCATGTAGTGTATGACTAGGAAGAGGCCTGTCAGGATTTGTAAGATTAAGCAGATGCCTAGCAATGAACCAAAATTTTTTCATGCTAGGATGTTAGAAGGGGCTGGAAGGTCAATAAAGGATTTGTTAATGATTTTGAGTACTGGGTGGGATTTTCAGATTATTTGTCATTAGGTTCTCATGGTTTAATAAACAGTGATGATTTTCATGTCATAGATCATGGTTTAACTCCATGTGGGAATAACAATGACATATATTGTATTTTAAGTATTATTTTTGTGGGTTTTTCTTCAAAACCTTTTCCTATTTACAGAGGGCTCGGTTTAATTGTGGCTGGTGGAATCGGGTGTGGTATTGTGGTTAATTTTGGAGGGTCTTTTTTAGGTTTGATAGTCTTCTTGATTTACCTTGGGGGGATATTAGTTGTTTTGGGGTATACGGCAGCTGTGGTTATCAAGGAGTATCCTGAAGTCTGGGTGTCAAATGTTGTCATATTTGGTACTTTTACTGCTGGTGTGGCGATAGAGATTTTTTTAGTGTTTTTATGTTAGGGAATGAGGAGTTGAGTATTGTTTTTGAGTTTAATGGTCAGGGTGATTGAGTTATTTATGATACTGGAGATTCTGGATTTTTTTATTGAAGAAGCCACGGGAATTGCTGCTTTGTACAGCTATGGTACTTGATTTGTTATTGTAACGGGATGGTTGTTGTTAATTGGTTGTTACTATGGAGATTACTCGAGGTAATTAGATAGCAATATAACTAAAATAATTGTTATGAATGATAGAAAGTAGAGTTTAACTAAACTTTTTTGACCTGATGTTAGTAAGGAGGCTTTTCTTTGGAAGTATGAAATGGATTTTGGTAAAGCATTTTCTAGTCAGATTAGGTCTAGGAGGAGAGATGCTTATTTTTGACTTGTTAGAGTTCATGATGGTCATGAGCGGTGGGTAATTGTGGGAAAATAGCTTAGTAAGTTTGAAAATTTGAATATGTTTGAGGGGTTTTTGTGATAGAAATTTTGAGACAATTTACATAATTCTAGTGCTTGAGTAATGCCTAAAAGTGTAATAGTCAAGGCAGCAAATTTTAGGTAGCAGGGCATGGTTATTTGAGAAATAGTTATTGGGGGGATATATTGTTAGACAGTAAACCGAGTCTGGGAAAAATATTTCCTAGTATTAGGCGTTTGATTGAGTTTGTTAGTGTTGGGTTATTTTCGTTAATATTATTTAAGGTTGTAAAATCAAGGAATCAAGGTTGTCCAGGCAATTTGAAAAATAAAATTCGAGTGCTATAGGCAGCTGTCAGGGAGGTAGCCAAAAGAGTGATAAGAAGGGCTCAGGCATTTGTACACATGTTAGCAGTCTCAATGATAAGGTCTTTAGAGTAGAATTCTGTAAGGAAGGGCATTCCTGTTAGGGCTAGGCTTCCAATAATGAGGGCGGAGGTAGTTAGGGGAAGAGCATAAAATAGGCCTCCTATTTTTCAGATGTCTTGTTCATCATTCAGACTATGCATAATTGACCCCGAGCATATGAACAGTATGGCCTTAAGGAGCGCCTGGGTGCAGATATGTAGAAAGGCTAAATACGGCTGATTAATGCCAATGGTAACTATTATTAGGCCGAGTTGGCTTGAAGTTGAGAAAGCTAAAATTTTTTTTATGTTGTTTTGGGTAAGGGGGCAAATAGCTGTAAACAGAGTTGTAATGGCTCCTAAAATTAAGGTTATTGTTTGAACTATTGTTTTCTATTAGAGGGTAAAATCTGATTAAATGAAATACCCATGGAACAACTATTGTAGTAGAGTGAAGCAGTGCTGATACTGGGGTTGGCCCTTCTGTAGCAGAAGGAAGTCAGGGATGTAGGCCAAACTGTGCAGATTTTCCAGCTGTAGCTAGTAATGGTCCTATTAAAGGAATGTTTATGTTTTCAGAATTAAGAATAAAAATATGTTGAAATTCTCATGAGTTTAGGTTGGAAAGAAATCATGCCATGGATATAAGAAATCCAATATCTCCAATACGATTATATAAGATAGCCTGTATGGGCACAGTATTTGAATCTCTCCACCCGTATCACCAGCCAATGCGTAGGAAGGATATGATTCCAACTCCTTCTCAACCAATAAACAGTTGGAATAAATTGTTGGCAGTGTTTAGAATTATTATTGTGATTAAGAAAGTTAATAGATATTTAGAGATTTGGTTAATACAACAGTCTGACTCTATGTACCATAAGGAGAATTCTGTGATGGATCATGTGATGAATAGTGCTACTGGTACAAATGTTATAGAAAAATAACCTAATTTAAAGCTTATTGATATTTTTATGGTTTGAATTGTTATCCAGTGTCAGTCAGAAACGACTGTTTCTTCGTTTGAGTGAATGAATGCTATGGCAGGGATTATGCTAATAGCAAAAGCAAATGCAACTATATTTTTTATGTAAGAAGTATAGTTTTTGTTTACATACATACTGGTAGGGCTAATTAAATTTGGTACGACTAATATTGTTAGTGTTTATAAGTGAAGATCATACCAGGATATTAATTACTTTTGTTTGGAGTTGCACCAATTTTTTGATTCCTAAGATCAATGGATAACTACCATCCTTTAAAAGTTTGAAAAAGCCGTATATTTACATTTGGGAGCATGAATTAGCAGTTCTTGCATGCTTTTTCGGTAAATAAGAAGGGTCTTCTGTTATCAGATTCACAATATGATGTTAAAGTGAGCCTAGGATAATTTTTGGGTTAATAGATAGTATTAGGAGGGGCAGTATGTGTAGGGCTATTGGAGTATTCTCTCGTGTATAGGAGGTGTTAATGTTGTTAATGTGATGTGTATATTTACTTCATTGAGTAGATATTAATATATATAAAGGGTAGATGACCGGGATAATATTTGTTCCTATTAGAATAATGGTAGCATTAGATCATGAAAATGTTGCTATTACTACAAATAGTTCTCTGATTAAGTTAATTGTAGGCGGCAGAGCTAAGTTGGTTAAACTTGCTAGAAGTCATCAAGCAAGCTGTCAATGGTAGGAGTGTCTGCAATCCCCGTGCTGGTATCATAGTTCAACTGTGAATTTGTTCATAGTTTGTGTTGGCCAAGCAAAATAATATAGATGATGTTAGGCTGTGTGCAATTATGAGGGCTGTGGCCCCTATGTAGCTTCATGGTGTTTGGATTAAAGTTGCTGTGATTACGAGTGCAATGTGACTTACAGATGAGTAGGCAATCAGTGACTTTAGATCAGTTTGGCATAAACAGAACTTGTTATAATCATGTCTCATAGAGAGAGTATTAGAAACAGATAGGCTAATGAAAGTTGTTACTAGCACAAGTATAATAGTAATGCGTAATATTCCATATCCCTCAAGCTCCAGTAGGACTGTTGCAAGTACTATGGATCCCGCGATGGGGGCTTTGACGTGGGCTTTGGGCAATCAAAGGTGTAGGCTGTATAATGGTGTTTTTACTACAAATGCCATTATATGTGCTATTCAGTATATTGGATCAAGAGTTGTTTATAGGTTTTGCTCAGTATTGTAGTATTAGTAGATTGAGAGTCACTACTATATTTTGAGTATATATTAGGATTACTAGGAGAGGAAGTGAGCCTACTAGTGTATAAAAGAGAAAGTAAAATCCTGCATTTAAGCGCTCTGTTTGATTTCCTCAGTGTGTAATGATGATAAGAGTTGGTACAGTGTTGCTTCAAATAGGATATAAAATATAATAAATTCAGAGGTAGATGTTATAATCAGTAGTTGAAGTGTAATTAATATAGTGACATAATTTTTTTCAGGCTAAATGCTCATTATGGGCTTGACTAGCTATTAGTGTTAGAGGTAGACGTCATATTGTTAGTGTTAGTAGAGGGATCAGAGAAAAAAGTGAAAAGTTTAGGCTTTTGCTGTCATGCTGATTTAGGGTGGATAAAGATACAAGGCTAATTAGCATGCTGTGAGATGTTACGTTAATTCATACGATATTCTTGTTTGATAATCATGTTAGGGGGATTAGTGTAACTATGGGAATAATTAGTTTTAACATTGGAGAAGATTTAAGTTTTGTACATAGTCTGTGCCGTATGTATTGGATACTAATACTAGTAAGGACAGGCAGTGATAATAGCAGAATAATGGGTACTATGCTAGCTAGTGTGAAATGGGTATTTAAGATTACAATAGCGAGTATAATAAATAAAGATAATATCCTGCCCTCTAGACATAGTGAGGATATAAGGTGTGATCAATATATCAGTATTCCTATGAGGGAAATAATAAATTCCTATGAGAGAAATAATAATGTTAGTATATACTAAAGACATTTGATAGTTATGGGCAAGTCATAATCTAATGAGTCAAAATCATTAATTTTAGTTTAACTAGCTATCATATTCAGTTCATTCTAGGCCCTTTTGTGTTCATTCATAAGCTAGGCTGCCGGCTAACAGCAAAATAAGTAATAGGGCTATTGTAAGTATCACGTCTAGATGGTTTGTCTGTGATGCTCATGGGAGTGGAAGAAGTAGTGCAATTTCCACGTCAAATAGTAGAAATGTAATTGCGATTAGGAAAAATTTTATAGAAAAGGGCAGACATGCAGACCCTATGGGGTTGAATCCACATTGTAAGGGGCTACTTATTTCTAAGTATGTATTTAGTTGTGGGAGTCAAAAGGCAATTAATATAAGTAAAGATGCTAATAAAGTATTAGTGGCTATCGCCAGTAGTATTTTCTTCTGGGTTCTTACCAGAGCCTGTTGATTGGAAGTCAACCTCTGTGCGTACTGAGAAAACAAGAGCCTCGTCAATGACTGGAGACATATAGGAATGATCATACTACGTCTACGACGTGTCAGTATCAGGCAGCAGCTTCAAACCGAATTGGTGGTTAGACGTAAAGTGATACTTCAGTTGTCGTAGAAGGCATGCAGCTAGGAAGGAGGATCTGATAACAGCGTGTAATCCATGAAATCTGGTTGCTACAAAAAAAGTAGAGCCATACGCTCCATCAGAGATTGTAAGTGGTGCCTCATAGTATTTGGATATTTGTAGAAGGGTGAAGTAGATGCCTAGGAGAATTGTGATAGATAGGGCTTGGAGTATATCATTTCGGTTACCCTCCATCAGACTGATGTGCTCAAGTTATTGAAATTCCAGAGGTTAGTAGCAGGGGTGTATTAAGTAATTAATGGAACTTCTGGGGGATTAAGGGGGAGTTAATACCCATAGGAGGTCAACACCCTCCTAGCTCAGGAGTTGGAGCTAGACTTGTTTGATAAAATGCTCAGAAAAAGCCAATAAAGAAAAATACTTCAGAGATGATAAATAAGATTATAACATATCGAAGTCCTTTTTGAACTGTTGGCGTGTGATGGCCTTGAAAGGTACTTTCTTGCACGATATCACGTCATCACTGGTATATTGTTAGAAAATTTGTTAATCAGTCCCAGGGATAGTAGAACTATGAAATTAAAATGAAACCATATTGCAAGACTGGATGTTATTAAAAAGAGCAGACAGTTAAGAGGTCAGGGGCTTGGATTCACTATGTGGTAGGAGTGGGTTTGGTGGGTCATTATGTGTCATGTAGGTAGAAGCTAACTAGTAGAGTGAATACATATGCCTGAATAAGTGCTACTGCAAATCAAAGAATTGTAAGACTAAAATAACAAAAGTAGTTGTTGCCACAGTGAGGCTAATTGATATTAAAGCTAAGGTTGCACTTCCAGTTAGGTGTATTAATAAATGACCTGCAGTACTGTTACCTGTTAATTGTACTGCAAGAGTGCAACAGGTTGAATAAATGTACTGATTGTCTCAATAACCACTAATATGGGAATGAGAGGAGTTGTGCCTTGAGGTAAAAAAAACGCCTAGAGATGCTTTTGTTTTATGTCAAAGCCCTGTAATAACTGTTGGTGCTCATAGAGGGATAGCCATGCCTAGATTTATTGATATCTGGGTTGTGGCTGTAAATGAATGAGGTAAGAGACCTAATAAATTTGCAGAAGCAATAAAAATGATTAATGATATTAATATTACAGCTGAAGCTTGTACTTTGTGGTTGTGCATAGTCATTACTTGTTTGGATGTTTGTTGTAGAAGCCATTGTTGAATAGATAGGATACGATTGGTGACTAGTAGTTTTGATGTTGGGAAGAGGATGGTTGGCAATATAATAATAATTGTAATAATAGGAATTCCTATTATTATTGGGGTAACAAAAGAGGCAAATAGACTTTTGTTCATTTTTCTTCTCAAGGGGTGGTGATTTTGTAGTAAGATTTTATTGTAATTTCTATGTTTTGGGGGTATTGATGCTTAAAATACTTTTAACTGGAATAAAGAGAGTTCAGATTATAGATTGTGATAAATCATGTTGTTGTGTCTAACTGAGACATGTCATTAAGAAGAGAAGTATAATCTCTATTTTTAAAAGGTTAATGCTACTAGCTTCTTAATGATCTTACAGCATAGATATAGATCCGTTTTCGAATGTTTTTAATGGAAGTAATTCGAGGACAGTTGGCATAAAGCTGTGATTTGAGCTGCAGACTTCTGAGCACAACCCATGAAATAAACCAGGTCGAGTTGGTATTGAAGTCATCTGGTTCAGTCGCCCAGGGAGAGCACCTGTTTTTAGGCCTAGAGATGGAACTGCTTAGGAGTGTAGGATGTCTTCTGATGAGAGAAGTATTCGAATGGTTATTTCTGTGGGTAGCACAAGTTGATTTGTCTACTTCTAGGAGTCATAGTTTACCTGGGTTTAAGTCTTGTGCAGGGATTATATGTGAGTCAGAATTTAGATCTTCATAGTCTGTGTATCCATTGTTGGCCTATTTTTTTACAGTTAGTGAAGGGCTGTTAATTTCATCTATTATGGAAAGAATACGTAATGAGGGTAGGGCAATGAGAATAAGAATAATTGCCGGTAGAATAGTTCAAATAGTTTCTACTTCTTGGGCATCTGTTGTACTTGTATGAGTGAGTTTAGTTGTTAATATAAGTGAAATAATATATAAGACTAAAGAACTAATTAAGAAAACAATTATCAGCGTGTGGTCATGAAAATGAAGTAACTCCTCCATAATAGACGTGGCATCTTGAAAGCCTGGTTGAAAGGGGCATGCCATGGAAGTATAAAGGACTCAGACCTATAATTTAACTTTGACAAAGTTATGTAAATTTTACTAATACTTCAATAATTGAGAAAGACATAGAGGTTATGATATTGGTTTGAAACCATTTTTGGGGGGTTCGATTTCTTCCTTGTTTGCTCAAGTTTACAAAGGCAGGCTCATCAAATGTATGGTAAGGTGGGGAGCAGCCGTGTAATCATTCAAGATTAGTATTAGTTAGTTCTACTATGTGCACTTCTCATTTAGAAGCAAAAGCTTCTCAGATTATAAAAATTATAACGGCAGTTAGTGACATAAAGGATGCTATGTACGACACAGTATTTCATGTTGTATAAGCATCTGGGTAATCAGAATAACATCGTGGTATTCCTGAAAGTCTGAGAAAATGTTGAGGGGAAAAAAGTTATATTAACACCCACAAACATAATTTTAAAGTGAATCTTTGCTCATGTAGGGTTGAGGGTATATCCTGAAAATAGATGAAATCAATGTACAAATCCCCCCGTAATAGCAAAACCTGCACGTATGGAGAGCACATAATGAAAATGGGCTACTACATAGTAAGTATCAAGAACAATATCTAATGATGAATTAGCTAGTACAATACCAGTTAAGCCCCCTGCTGTAAACAAGAAGATAAAGCCCAGGGCCCATAATATGGCTGGGGATCATTTTACATTTCCACCGTGCAGAGTTGCTGACCAACTGAATACTTTCACACCTGTTGGAATTGCATTAATTATAGTGGTGGATGTAAAATAGGCTCGTGTGTCAACGTTTGTGCCTCCTGTAAATATATGATACGCTCATACAATGAAGCCTAGAAAGCCGATTGACATTATTGCCCAGACTATACCCATATACCCAAAAGGTTCTATTTTCCCTGAATAGTAGGTTACAATATGAGAGAGTATTCCAAAGCCAGGAAGGATTAAAATATATACTTCGGGGTGACCAAAAAATCAGAATAAGTGTTGATATAAAATTGGATCACCTCCCCCAGCAGGATCAAAAAATGTATTTAGGTTGCGGTCTGTTAAAAGCATAGTAATGCCGGCAGCTGGAGCAGGTAGAGGCAGTACGAGTACGGCTGTGACTGGAACTGATCACACAAACAGTGGGGTTTGATATTGGCTTATAGCAGGAGGTTTTATGTTAAGAATAGTTGTGATGAAGTTAATAGCCCCTAGAATTGATGAGACACCTGCTAAGTGAAGAGAAAAGATAGTTAAATCTACGGAGGCCCCTGCATGTGCTAAATTACCTGCTAAGGGGGGATATACGGTTCAACCGGTTCCAGCTCCTGCTTCGACTGTAGAGGATGCTAGAAGAAGAAAGGAGGGAGGGAGTAGAGTCAAAAGCTTGTTATTTATATGGGGAAATGCTATGTCTGGGGCACTAATTATTAAAGGCACTAGTCAGTTTCCAAAGCCCCCAATTATAATAGGCATCACCACAAAGAAAATTATTACAAAGGTGTGCACGTTTACAGTTACATTATAGATCTGGTTACCACCTAAGGAGGGTCCCAGGCTGGCCTAGTTCAGCATGGTTAAGGAAGCTTAGAGCCGGTCTCACTATTCCAGCCCAAGAGCCAAAAAGATGGTATAATGTGCCGATGTCTTTGTGATTAGTTGAAAATAATCAACGATTGATGAACATGGGTAAAGTGGCTGGATAAGTGTTAGATGGTAAATCTAAAGATAGAGGTGAAGTCCTCTTCTTGCCAAGCCCTGAGGTGTCTTACATATTGAATTGCAAATTCAGAGAAGCAGCTTCAATTCTGCTGGGACTTCTCCCGCCACCTTTTTTTAGGGCGGAAGAAGTAGATTGAAGCCAGTTGATTAGGGTTTTTGCAGTTAACTAAATTTTCATGGGTTTGTATCCCATCAATCTAGTGAGGATTTAGCTTAATAAAAGTGTTTGATTTGCATTCAAGTGATGTAGGATAGTCTTACAGTTCTTGGGAATACTGTTAGTGTTGTGGAGTAAGTTAGGCGCATATAAAAATATGTTTAGTAGTGCTATCACTGCTATTATTGTTGGTAATATTATTATGTTGTTTTTTTGTAAGTTCTTGAATGATTATTCATTTAGGTAAAAATCCAGATAATGCTGGAAGGCCTCCAAGTGATAGTAGGATTGTGAGCATAATGGTTGTAATTAGTGATGTCTTATTTGATAGGTGAGACAAAGATAAGGTTGTTGTTGATGAGTTGTATAGTAGCATTATGAATATCGATAGGGTCATTATAATACAAATTAGGAGATTTAGAATAGCAATACTTGGGTTATATGTTATGATTATTATTACTCAACCTATGTGGGCAATTGAGTAAGCTATAATTTTTTGTAATTGTGTTTGGTTTAGACCCTCTCAGCCTCCAATTAAAATTGAGAGTGTTGCTATAGGTACCATCAAGTTTATGTTAACTGTGGGGTTGACATAGAACTGAGATGTGTGAGATTTTTTGTCAGGTTAATAGTAGTATGCCCTATGACAGCAGGGTTCCTTGTGCTACTTCTGGAACTCAGAATTGGAATGGGGCTATTCCCAATTTTATGGCTATGGCTGTGGTAATGATGATAGATGCAGTGGTATCATGTATTTCTGTAATAGCCCATTGCCCAGAGAATATGAGATTGATAGTGATGGCTAGCATTAGTAGTATAGATGTGGTAGCTTGTACTAGGAAATATTTTGTTGCCACTTCTATAGCTCATGGATTGAATTTTTTCATTAAAATAGGAATTATAGCAAGTATGTTTATTTTGAGTCCTGGGGAAGACCTGGAGAGAGCCAGATGGACTGTAGTGCTGTAGGAAGATGCGACAGTGACGGACACTTCCTAGGGACAGGAAAGGGAAATTGTAGGGAATTCAGGAGCCCGAGGCCCTGGGTTAGGCGTGGAAGCCTGGCCTCACCTGCCTTTCCAGGAACATGGCTGTGGGTGTGGACTCAGCCCGTGTGGGTCCATCTCCTGTACAGCAGCAGCTGAATGCTGGTGTTGCTGTGCAAGTCTCTCCCTGGGCATTAGGTGAAACCTCAACCCAGATCAGAGATGGTTCTTGACTCTGATAGGGAAGGGAAAGAATTCTCAACCAGGTCAAACATGTGCCAGGAAGAAAGGAATTCATTAAAGCAAGAGAAGAAGTGAATGTCAGCAGCCGTGTAGGCAGTAGAGAGCAAGGTAGAGCAGAGGGAGAAAAAGAAAGTTCATTGAATTGCTGCTTGGCACAGGGCAAATCTCTTGGCAACTCCTGAAGCCAGGGTCACCTGGTGTCTGGTGTCCACTTGATCTGCACAGCATGGGAGTCATATCCCTATAATCCCAGAATTTGGGGAGCCATGGAGCACTGGATGGAGTGAGATGTTGTTCTAAGAACTCCTGCTTCCCCACTGGCCTTAAATTAAACAGGGAGAGAGAAAAGGATTGTGTTAAGACTAGAAAGCTGAATGAAATAGCAAAGTGACAGAGACATTTACCTCTGGACATGGAGTGGGGAGGGTTCTTGTCTTTAATTAGGGTAAAGAGTTCAGAGACAAGTCCAGTCGGCTTTTGCAGTAAGAAGGTTGATTTGCTATCACACAGTACACACCCAGACTGGAGTGCACGTGACCTGAGACAGGAGGCGCACTTAAGAGTCTTCTGGGTAGTGGTGGGTGTAAGGCATGCTGCATACAGGTGATTCCTAATTCCTTTGAGATTTTGTCTTCAGAATAGGGTTATTCAAGTGACTGTGTTGATCCAGAGCTCAGCATTTTTTAACCTCCTAGGTTCATTTACACTTCGGAGGTCTATCTCCAGTCCTGGTTACAAGGTTACTTAATTGATAGAGGGACTGGAAGAAGCAGAACAGCAGGTAGATGAAGTTAAAGTATAAAATGGCCTTTTTTCAGGCTGAGTAGATTTTACAGTGGCACAACCCTCATCCCATTTCCCTGCTCTGTCTCACTGCAAATGCAGAAGGTGGATTGAAAACTTCTGCACTTTTGTTTGAAGGTCAAAAGTTCCTGGTTAACATCCAGCTAGTTCTCATCTTGGTCACCAGAGGCAGCATTGAACGGGTAATGTGGGTGCTGTCACTCAGAAGTGGGACCCGCTGCCTAGACATTCTTTGTGCTCCAATGTAGTCAGAGCAGCAGAAGGTCTACTCATACTTAGGAAATTAAAATCCTAGGTTTGGGAAATTTCTCCTATAACTACTACACCCTATTGTGCTGCCTTGTAAGTGCTCAGACACAGCCAGGAAGCGTCTCCAGCAGAAGTGGAGCTTTCACTGCCCCAGGCGACATGGTGACGTGGAGTCGCTGGGCCACCCCCTCTTCCCTATCAGGTTTTTCCAACCTGAACCCTGAGAGGAGCGGAGCCCCTTGCAAAGCTGAACACACACGGCATTTGTTCAGCTGCTCTGACTCCAGAATTTTGTTCTCCACAGGCCCCTGTGTTGTCAGGTTGCATGGTGAGGTGACAGCTGAGGCAGGGGCTGTTGAGAGCAGCTGACAGGAAAACAGACTCCTGATCCCCTTTCTCCCATCTCTCTGCCCCACGTCCCTAGTGAGGAGGGCCTTGACTTTATCCTCCTGAAAGGAATCGTCTTTGGCCCAGATCAATGTCATGGAAATCCAGATCTGAAAAGGAAGGAAATTATGGTGGAAGTGGGGAGCTCTGTGCCTCCTCTCGGGGAGAGAGAGGTCCCTGCCTGCATTATGGGTATGTGAGGACACCTGTTGTGATATAACGATTGATAAGAAGTAAATATTTGGTCATTCAGATAACCAAAATACATTTCCTAGGTATTTCTGCTCCTCATCCACAGTTCCTGAAAATCCTTCTGAGCCATAACTGTCCAATGGGTGTCTTGTTAGGTTAATGCAGAGGCTTTTGGTCCCTAGCCCAGGGTAGATGCTGGTTGCTGGGGGCACAAAGCCTGTGGTTAGAGGGTGGGAACTCTCAGCCCCCAGCCCCCAGGGAAGAGGAAAGGGATGAAGGGCTGGAGGTTGAATCAGCAATGGCCAGTGATTTAGTCAGTCATGACTCTGCAGTGAAGCCCTCACAAAACCCTATGAGAAGAGCACATCTCTCTCTCATCTCCTGCTTCTCTGTCAGAGCTTCCGTGCTTGGGGAACCAGGTCGCCTGCACATGCCACCATGCCAGGCCCCAAGCTCCAGGAGGATAGAAGGTCCTTAATTTGGGACCTTGCCCTATGTGTGTGTTCATCCAGCTGTCGTGTCCTTTATGGTACCCTTTGTTAAACTGGTAAACGTGAGTGTTTTCCTGAGCTTCTGAGACACTGTAGCAAATTGGTCAAACCTAAGGGGAGGTCGTGGGAACCTCCAATCTTAGCCTGTAGGGCAGAAGCACAGGCTAACTGCATGGGGCTTACAACTGGGCTCTGGAGCTGGGGTGGAGGGCAGTCTTGAGGACAGAACCCTTACCCTTGGTGCTGTCTTGAGGCAGATAGCCTCAGAATTGAGTTCTCAGACACCCTGCTGGTGTTCGAGAATTGCTTGGTGTTGTACGCATTTGAATCAGGTCCGGGATTCCGAAACGAGTCACGCTGGTATGTATGAAAAAGTACGCTGGGTCATATGATACCACCATTAATTTTCGTAGGAACCTCCACACTGTTTTCTGTAGTAGCTGCACCAACTTATATGGCCACCAAAAGTGCATGAGAGTTCCCTTTTCTTCATATCTTCATCAATGCTTGTTATTTCTTGTTTTTTGGTACTAGCCATTCTGAATGGTGTGAGGTGATAGCTCCTTGTGGTTTTAATTTGCATTTGCCAGCAGGAGGGAGATTCCTTGGAAAGACCTGGATGGAGCCAGATGGACGGCAGTGCTGTAGGAAGACGCAGCAGTGGCAGACACTGCCCAGGTATGGGAAAGGGGAATTGGAGGGAGTTCAGGAGCCCGGGGCCCTGGGTTGGGAGTGGAAGGCTGGCCTTACCTGTGTTTCCAGGAACATGGTTGTGGGTGTGGACTCAGCCCATGTGGGTCCATCTCCTGTAAAGCAGCAGCTGAATGCTGGTGTTGCTGTGCAGGTCTCTCCCTGGGCACTAGGTGAAACTGAAGAGCCAGGAATAAACAAAGAAATTTTTCTTTAGGAAAATGAGAATGCTGTACAAACAGAGGCCTCGGCTCAGGAACTCATCTAACTCACCAGACTGCTTAGCTAACGTTTTTGGCTTCTGTACAATGCTTGCTTGCATGCATAACCACACGCATGACCCCAAGTGCAGACTCACCACATCCTAGAACGACTCTTCTAAGAAATGAACCATGGCCATATGGCCACGATAACAGGAAGAAACTAAAGATATAAATATCAGGCTCTGTAAGGGCTGGGGGTTGCCAGCTCGCTAAAAGTTGGTGGCCCCTGTGCAGGTTTGTCTTACCGCTGTCTCCTGTCCTGAATAAACCTTTCCCCTAGGCAACTATGACTGTGGTCTGGTGTGTCTGCGCTCTCCCGGAATCAGCCGTTGGTACAGAGGAAGCTGGATCCAACAGAAACCTCAATCCGGATCGGAGTTCTTGACTCTGATAAGGAAGGGAAAGAATTCTCGACCAGGTCAAACGTGTGCCAGGAGGAAAGGAGTTCATTAAAGCAAGAGTAGAAGCGAATGTCAGCAGCTGTGCAGGTGGTACAGAGCAAGGCAGAGCAGAGGGAGAAAAAGAAAGTTCATTGAATTGCTGCTTCGCACAGGGCAAATCTCTTAGCAACTTCTGAAGCCAGGGTCACCTGGCATCTGGTGTCCACCGGATGTGGGACTTGTATCCCTATAATCCCAGAATTTGGGGAGTCATGGAGCACCGTATGGAGTGAGATTATGTTCTAAGAACTTCTACTTCCCTACTGGCCTCAAATAAAACAGGGAGAGAGAAAAAGATTGTAAGACTAGAAAGCTTGTTGGGGGAGCGTTGTATATTTTCCTCAGTCCTTGTCCCTGCCACAACAAAGAACTGAAGGGCAGAGACACAGTAGTGAAGCAGAGTAAAAGTTTTATTTAAAGTTACTTAAAGAGAGAAAAAGTGCACCAGGCAACACCTCAGCAAGGAGAGGCACCCTGAAAGGTTGGGGAGAGAAAGTTTTAAGATTAACAGGTTACACACTTAGAAGAAAGCATGGGTGACCTCAGAGAGAGGAGCATGCCCCATAAGGTTGGGTGTTCCCCTTTTTAAGGATTGTTCAGGAATTTTACTAAGGCCTGGGGGTGCAGACTTGTTAAGTGGTCTTAATACTTACAATTAACTGAACACAAGCAACTTCCTGCTCTAATTTCTGTGGAGTCTTGGTCCAGGAGCAGATCAAACAAGGCTGCCTGCCCAGCCCCCAAGGTGGGCTGAGTTACTGTCTGTTTGCTAAAGAGTAAGTTAAGAATCTTACATTTTTAACTTTCTGGACATTAAAATATAATCTTTAAGATGGAAGCCTTCCTGCCTTTTACTGTGTTGTTTATGGCTGGGCCTGCATGCTAGATTAGTTGCCTAGGTTACAGACTACTTGATATGGCCGGAAGGAGGAAAAAAGAGTGTATAGGTAAAGTTGAAAAAATAAACTGGGCCTGTATGATTAACATAATAAAGACATGGGCCTACGCTGAGGTACCCTCTTTTATGTGGGGGATATTCCCACGTCCCAGGCCCGGTTGCTCCTGGCTGTTTGAGCTCTAATTGATTAACTTTGGATCTTTTTAGTGGACTTCCCTGGCCTTTTTCTCTTTACACCCTGCTCATATCTATTTTCCTGCCCAGCATTTCCCCCTCAAGCAGTTGAGACCCAGATCATTGGGGTGAGGGGCATTGACCGCTCTGGATGCTTCCTGCTTGTAAGGGATGGTGTGGTGTTTTGGGTCCCCCTGCTTGCTGTCAGGATGGTGGAGGTTGGGACAGGAAGGGCACCCAGTTAGGGGTTTTAGTTGCTTGTTATCTGCAAAGGTAAGGAGGACTCACATTGGCTGTAGGGGTGTCCATCAAGTGGTCTCATGAAGATGGAGGTGTGGTCACTGGAAGGTACCAGTTGGAATTGTTGTCTTAAGACTGTCTGCAGTTTAATTGCTTCTAGGTGAGAAGATAGAAATTGGGTTAGGGGGTTAAGTAAGCACAGTCCAAATCTGAGGGCTAATACTACTACTCCAAGGAGGTGGATGAAAGGGCCCAGCCAGAGCAACACCCACCCATGAGGGATTTAAAGATATGGCTTAGCCAGTAATTTTGTGTTTCTTTTTTTTTTAAATTAGGAGGCTGGGGCACTAGGCTTCTTTTGATCCGATGCCACACTGACTCGTCCACGAAGGAGCCTAGGTTAGGTGGCTTCCCAGCTGTTGGGAAGTGGGTGGGGGTACTGTTAAGAATTAAACATTTGGGATGGCTGCAATTATTGTGCACCTTTTTCTCCATCCCACAGGCAAGGTTAAGTACACATTTGCTCCGCAAAGGAAGAACAGTCCTGTTTCTGCCACTGTGGCTCTAGTGGAGACCATCCTTGTAGCCTAGCATTTTCATGTGGTGTTAGGAGGCTATTCTATTTGGGAAAGGAGAGGGATCCCATGGTCTCCTAGGGTTAAAAGTAGTGGGTTGTATGCCTGACAGGAGAAGACCTAATAAAGTGAAGGTTAATAGTAATGATGGCATGTTTAAGGCCATTTTTTAAGATTTAAACTTAATAGGTGCAGAAATATTGCTGGTTAAAGGAAAGGGGTTTTACAATAGCATAGGAAATGAATTAAGTCCCACTCTCACAAGGATGCACAAGAAAGAGTTAGGGAATTGGAGTTATGGGGCACTTATCTTAGGTGGCTGTTGCTGGAAAGAGGTATTTCAGATCTCTGCAGGCTCACAGGTGTGAGCTAGGTTCTTGGGTTTCGTGACTCTGTGCTGCTGGGTCTTTCCACAGCTGGTGACTTCAGGGACCTGGACAGCTGAGGGGGTAGACATAAGGACAGGGTAGGGTCCTTCCCAGATAGGCTGCAGTTGAGATTGGGGCAACCCGTCTTTCCAGACTTTGATGAGGACTTGGGTCCCTGGGCTATAGAAAGGCTGGTTCTCTGATGGGTCAGAGACTGTGATCTGGGTGAGCCCAAATTCTCTTAAAGCCCATAGGAACTGATGTACGGATGTGGCATATTCTGCTAAGGCACTAGCCTCAGGAAGTTGACCGAATCATCAGTTGGTAAAGGCTTGAATTTTCAGGACAACAGGACTTTAGTCTTAAGGGACCTAGTCTGGGAGAAATAAAGTTAGTTAAGAGGTTTAGTAAGCATGGTTCACACAGTGGGGAAGTTGAAAGCATTAGTAGAAGTTTAGCAAAGGGTAGTAGCCAGGATGTCTAGTTCTAAAAGCAGAACTGAACTCATGATTCTGAGAGCCTCTGATGAATCCGAGACTTGATCAGCTAGTTTCTTCACTGCTTGTCACAGACAGAGGTTGAAATCTTTCTCTGAACAACATCTGGAGTTGGATTTCCCATTCTGGAAGAACAAACTTGACAGGGAGATTAAGAATGTATGGCTAAATATGAGGATAAAAGTAGTAAGATTTTTAATTGAGATGGGAGAAAATTGGAAACATTTGAGGAGTTATAGACAGGTATTTGAGGAAACTAGAATTTAAGATTTAGTTTATTTCATAATAGCGAGTACTAGAATCTAGTATAGATATAAGGCTGCAGTATTGAAACAATACTTTTCTCTCTAAAGTCATCCTCGTTTTTATTAGAGGTAACCATATTAAGAAAATAAGTTTAGCTTTAGAACACTTGGCTTGATATTTGCATAAGTACAGCAAGAAGAGCAATTGATCACATAGGATCTTTTAAATGTGCTCTGCTGGAACTTTTCATAAGGAATTTCAGATTGAGCTTTTAGGGACCTCTTGAGGCCAGGAAAGCAAAGCCAGGCTTGCCATCAGGTTTTTCCTGCAGTACCTGTAGATTTGGTTAAATTCCTTTTTTCTTGAGGTCCCCAAGATATACTGAGGTTCCTGCACCTGCCAGGAAGTGACCTTCCTTACTCACCTGGTAAGGCTGCTGGGAACCCTGTAAGCAAGGCGCCAGGCCAGTTCCTCCAAGGGGCTGTGTTGGCTCCATACAGTCAATCTTAGCTCCTTAAAGCTGTTTGTTCATATCTGAGTCTATGCATGTCTCAAATATGACCTTCCAGTCAGAGCCTTGGTAATAAACAGTGTTTTCAATTGATCCTCTTAAAAGGAAAGCAGATTCTTATTGGACTTATTTATGCAAATAAAAGTATTGCCATAAAATAAGAAAACAGTCACAGAGTTTCCAAATTCTGGAGGGATCAGGTAGAGAGAAAAAGATAAATGCTTCAGTTTTGCATATAAAGGTATAATTTACTGAACTGGTGATCTCTGTCCTGGGCACCACCCTGCCCAGTGGCAGTGGTGGAGGAGGTCCCCTGTGACTCTCCTGAGCATGCCTGGTTTTAAGGGTCACTGATGTGCTTTGTAGCTTTTTGTTTAGACCAGCATTTCTCAGCCTTGGCATCACTGACATTTTGTGTCAGATAGTTTCTTGATGGTGGGCCTCCTGTGCATCACAGGGCATGGCAGGAATCCCTGGCCTCTCCCCACTAGATGCCAGTTGCACACCCCAGCTGTGGTAACAAAAACTTCTCCGGACATTGCTGAATGTCCCCCGGGAGGCACGATAGCCCTTGGTTCAGAACCATCTCTTGCCCCCCAGCACTTTGGCCCACCTCCAGGACCTGCCCTCACCAGTTATGCCAGCAGAAGCCATGGGTGATCTCCCTATCCTTGCTTATGAGGAAGTTTCCACCATTATCTACTAGGTAGAAAATGAAATCAAATTTCAAACAGAGGGAGATAATGAGATCACCCAAGCAATTTTCAACTTCCAGACCTGTTCTCATTTGCCAGAAATAAAATCACAGTGTAACTTCTGTTTAATGGGGAAGAAAGTTTTGCCTAAAACAGCATGAGCTTGGAACTTCCATGGGGTCTCAGGAGAGTCTGTTTTTCCTGCCTAGTTGCCCTGGCTAGTACCTCCAGTGAAATACTGAATAGGGGTGGTAAGAGTGAAAATCTTGTTACGTTCATAATATTTGGGGGGGAAATACCCATTCTTCAACCATAAGTATGATGTTAGCTGTGACATTTTTGTAGACAGCCTTAAGTTAAAGTTCCCTTCTATTCCTAGTTTGTTGAGTGTTCATATCATGAAAAGGTATTGGATTTTATCAAATGCCTTTTCTGTATTTATTGAGATGATCATGTCGTCTTTGTCTTTTATTCTACTTCATTGATTGCATTGACTGCATTGCATTGATTGATTTTTCACACAGTCAACCAACCTTGCATTCCTCCCATAAATCCCACTTTGTTATGGTGTACACAACTTTTTAAAAAATACGTTGCAGGATTTTTTTTTTGCTAATATTTTGTTGAGGCTCTTTTCATCTATATTCATAAGGGATACTAATTTATAGTTCTATTGTGATATTTTTGTTTTTTTTATCAGGGTAATGCTAACTTCTCAAAGTGAGTTACGTATTTGCTACTGCTTTGTTTTTTTTGGGGGAAGACTTTATGATGTATTGGTGCTAATTCTTTAAATATTTGGTAGAATTCACCAGACAAGCCATCTAAATCTGTGCTTTTCTTTGTGGGAAGTTTTTGATTACTAATCTAATATCTTTGCTAATAATAGATCTATTTAGTAGTTCTTGAGCAGAATTTTTCCTTTTTACCTAGGTTATCTAATTTGTTGGTACACAGATGCTCACAGAGTTCCTTTATGATCTTTTTTCTGTTTGTATGGTCAATATTGATGTCCCTCTTTCGTTCCCGATTTTCGTAATTTGAATCTTACTGTTTTTTGTCAATTTCTTTGATCTTTTTAGATAACTAATTTTGGGCTTTGTTGATTTTTCTCAATTGTTTTTCTATTTCACTTACTTCCTCTCTTGTCTTTATGATCTACTTCCTGCTTACTTGGGATTTGTTTGTTATTCTTTTTCTAATTTCTTAAGGGAGAAAATAGGATTCTTGATTTGTGAGGATTCTTTTTCAAAATAAAGGTACTGGACTTCTGGGAAGATGGCGGCATGAGCAGGGCAGCGGAAATCTCCTCCCAAAACTAAATATATTTATGAAAATACAGCAAATACAACTATTCCTAAAAGAGAGACCAGAGGATACAGGACGACACCAGCCTGCAGCTACACCTGAGAGGACTCAGCACCTCGTGAAGCGGGTAAGATACGGAGCCAAGACCCGGTGGGACCCGAGCACTCCCCCACCCCAGCGCACCGGAGGGAGCAGGGGATTCAGAGCGAAAAGGGAGTGGAAGCACAGGCCCGCTGAATAACCAGTCCTGGTGATATGCGACGGGAGCGCTGACACACATCGCGCGCGGTGTATCAGACATTAGAGAAACGGAAGTGCAGATTCCAAGACGGCAGGTACACCCAGGCGGTTCGTGGGACAAAAGAAAAGCGCGTGCTTTTTTAAAAGTCTTAAAGAGATGGGCCCAACAGCAGAACAAAATCGTCCTAGCGCACTCAGCCCAGCAGGCTGGGAGTCCTGGGAAATTTTGGACCCCTTGGCCGATGGCTGGGCAAAGCAGTAGCTGCAATGAGGCTTCCCATAGACAGCAGCAGCATCCCATTCGTTCGCTCCCCTGCCAGAGCCACAAAGGGTGCGCTGGAGCCACCATGGCTGCTGAATAGTGGAGCAGCAGCGCCACCTACAGCATCCTCACAGAATCTACTCCTGGCGGACATTCTTTTTCTTTTTAAAAGTCTTAAAGAGCCCAGCTGACACATGTGGCACCTACCAGCGATCACTTCTATCGCCATGGAAAGACAGAGGAATATGGTACAAACAAACCTACCCAGACAACCCCAGAGAGGGAGCCTGATGGGACAGACATGCACAATCTTCCTGAAAAAGAATTCAGAATAAAAGTCATAACCATACTGATGGATCTACAGAGAAATATGCAAGAGCTAAGGGAGGAAGTGAGGGAAGTCAGGAAAGACAATGCAGAGATGAGACAAGCCATCGACAGGCTTAGCAGCAGACTGGACGAGATGCAAGAGACTGTTAATGGAATAGAAACCAGAGAACAGGAATACAGAGAAGCTGAGGCAGAGAGAGATAAAAGGATCTCTAGGAATGAAAGAATATTAAGAGAACTGTGTGACCAATCCAAATGGAACAATATTCGCATTATAGGAGTGCGAGAAGAAGAAGAGAGAGAAAAAGGGATAGAAAGTGTCTTTGAAGAAATAATTGCTGAAAATTTCCCCCAAATAGGGAAGGAAATAGTCTCTCAGACTATGGAAGCCCACAGATCTCCCAACACAAGGGACCCAAGGAAGACAACACCATAATTAAATGGCAAAGATCAAAGATAAGGATAGAGTATTAAAGGCAGCTAGAGAGAGAAAAAAGATCACCTACAAAGGAAAACCCATCAGACTATCATCAGACTTCTCAACAGAAACTTTACAGGCCAGAAGAGAATGGCATGATATATTTAATGTAATGAAACAGAAGGGCCTCGAACCAAGAATATTGTATCCAGCATGATTATCATTTAAATATGAAGGAGAGACTAAACAATTTCCAGACAAGCAAATGCTGAGAGAATTTGCCTCCCATAAACCACCTCTACAGGACATTTTAAAGGAACTGATCTAGAAGGAAGCACTCCTAAGGCTAAAAAGATGTCACCAGAGAAAATAAAATCATAGCAAAGAAAGCAGACCATCCAAATACTAAATGAAGGCAAAGAATAAAACATCTAGTATATGAAGAATAGAGGAGGAAGAATAAGTGAGAGAAATAAAGAAACATCAGACTGTGTTTACAATAACTTAACAAGAATGTTAAGTTAGATTGTTAGATAGTAAAGAAGCAACCCTTGAACCTTTGGTAACCAAAAATCTAAAGCCAGCAATAGCAATAAGTACATATCTATCGATAAACACCCTAAATGTAAATGGACTGAATGCAACAATCAAAAGACACAGAGTAATAGAATGGATAAAAAAGCAAGACCCATCTATATGCTGCTTACAAGAGACTCACCTCAAACCCAAAGATATACACAGACTAAAAGAGAATGGATGGAAAAAGATACTTCATGCAAACAACAAAGAGAAAAAAGCAGGTGTTGCAGTACTTGTATCAGACAAAATACACTTAAAAACGAAGAAAGTAGCAAGAGAAAAGAAGGACATTGCATAATGGTAAAGGGGTCAGTCCAACAAGAAGATATAAGCATTTCAAATATAAATGCACCCAACACAGGAGCGCCAGCATATGTGAAACAAATACTAACAGAATTAAAGGAGTAAATAGACAGCAATGCATTCATTTTAGGAGACTTCAACACACGACTCACTCCAAAGGACAGATGAATCAGATAGAAAATAAGTAAAGACACGGAGGCACTGAACAACATACTAGTACAGATGGACCTAACAGACATCTACAGAACTCTACACCCAAAAGCAACAGGATACACATCCTTCTGAAGTGCACATGGAACATTTTCCAGAATAGACCACATACAAGGCCACAAAAAGAACCTCAGTAAATTCAAAAACATTGAAATTATAGCAACCAGCTTCTCAGATCACAAAGGTATAAAGCTAGAAATAAATTTTAGAAAGAAAACAAAAAAGGCTCACAAATACATGGAGGAAAACAAATCCACTGATAATTGGGTATGCCAAGTTCAAATTCATGTTGTTCAAGGACCAACTGTATAATAGCATTTCACTGTGGTTTTAATTTGTGCTTTCATAATGACTAGTGATTTTGAGCAACTTTGAGCTTATTTTCACTCTTTGGAAGTTCAAATCTTTTGCCAGCATTTTAAAAATTGAGTGGTCTGTGTTCTTATTATTCAGTTTTGAGTATTCTTATGTATTCTTAATGCAACTCCTTTATCAGATGGGTGATTTGTAAATATTTTTCCTCATTCTGTGGCTTGCCTTTTTCTCCTACTAATAGTGTCTTCAAAGAACAAAATCTCTAAGTACACTTTATCAGTGGTTTCTTTTGTGGATCACGCTTTTAGTATAGTAGATAATATATAATCAAACTTTGCCTAACTTAAGGTCATATACATTTTCTTCTTTGTGTCCTTCCAGGAGTTTTATACTTCCAGATTTTACACTTAGGTCTATGAACCATTTTGTCTTAGTCTTTGTATAGGATATCAAATGTGGAGTGAGGTCTTTTTTAAAACAATTATTCTAACTGTAGTTGAAAAGACTGTCCTTTGTCCATTGAATTTCTTTTTTTGTGTGTGCTGGTATATATTTTATTTCTATAAATGTTATAAACCACATAATACATTTTATTTTGCTTTGAACAGTCTATTGTCTTTTTGAGAAAAGAAAAAAAGTATTTTATGTCTACCTATGCACCTCTTTGCCACGCATAGCTCCCTTCAATCTTTTGTACATCTTCATGTTTCCATATGGCACCATTTCCCTTTGGCCTGAAGAACTTCCTTTAACCTTTCTTGTATTGAAGGACTTTGTATTGGATTTGTTTTATATTGTTACTTGTTTTTTTGCCTTTATTTTTCGAAAAGCAAATTTGTCTCACCTTCCTTTTTAAAAGAAAAAGTGTTTTCTGCTAGTTATGGAGTTCTACGTTGACTTTTTTCTTTTCTTTCAGCATAGGTTCATTTATTTCTCATGAGAAACCAAAAGTTATCATTATTTCACTGCATGTAATGTCTCTTCTTTCTTTAAATGCAGTTAAGAATTTCTTTTTCTTTCATTTTCAGCTTGAACATGATACACCTATGTGTAGTTTTCCTTCTGCATATCTTGTTTGGGATTTTTTAGCCTTTTGTTTCTGTGGGTTTACAGTTTTCCTCAAATTTGGAGGGGCAAAACTAGCCATTATTATTTTTTAAAATTTATTTTGGTATCATTAATTTATAATTACATGTGCAATATTATGGTGATTAAACTACCCCCTTCATCAGGTCCCCCTCACCAACCCCATTACAGTCACTGTCCATCAGCATATTGAGATGCTATAGAATCACTAATTGTCTTCTCTGAGATGTACAGCCCTCCCCGTGCCCCCCCACCTTATGTCTGCTTATCGTAATGCCCCTTTTACCCTCTTATCCCTCCCTTCCCACCCTTCTTCCCCAGTCCCTTTCCCTTTGGTAACTATTAGTCCGTTCTTGGGTTCTGTGATTCTGCTGCCGTTTTGTTCCTTCAGTTTTTTTCTTTGTTCTTATACTCCACATATGAGCGAAATCATTTGATACTTGTCTTTTTCAGCTTGGCTTATTTCACTGAGCATAATACCCTCTAGCTCCATCTATGTTGTTGCAAAGGGTAGGATTTGTTTTCTTCTTATGGCGGAATAATATTCCATTGTGTATATGTACCACTTTTTCTTTATCCATTCATCTACTGATGGACACTCAGGTTGCTTCCATTTCTTGGCTATTGTAAATAGTGCTGCAATAAACATAGGGGTGCATCTGTCTTTTTGAAACTGGGCTGCTGCATTCTTAGGGTAAATTCCTAGGAGTGGGATTCCTGGGTCAAATGGTATTTCTATTTTGAGTTTTTTGAGGAACCTCCATACTGATTTCCACAATGGTTGAACTAATTTGCATTCCCACCAGCAGTGTAGGAGGGTTCTCTTTCCTCCACATCCTCACCAACATTTGATGTTGTTTGTGTTTTGGATGTTGGCCATTCCACTGGTGTGAGGTGATATCTCATTGTGGTTTTAATCTGCATTTCTCTGATGACCAGCGATGTGGAGCATCTTTTCATGTGCATGTTGGCCATCTGAATTTCTTCTTTAGAGAAGTGTCTATTCATGTCCTCTGCCCATTTCTTAATTGGATTATTTGCTTTTTGTTTGTTAAGGTACGTGACTTCTTTATATGTCTTGGATGTCAACCCCTTATCAGATATGTCATTTATGAATATATTTTCCCATACTGTAGGATGTCTTTTTGTTCTACTGATGGTGTCCTTTGCTGTACAGAAGCTTTCAGCTTGATATAGTCCCACTTGTTCATTTTTGCTTTTGTTTCCCTTGCCCAGGGGGATATGTTCATGAAGAAGTCGCTAATGTTTATGTCCAAGAGATTTTTGCCTATGTTTTTTTCTAAAAGTTTTATGGTTTCATGACTTACATTCAGGTCTTTGATCCACCTTGAGTTTACCTTTGTGTATGGGGTTAGACAGTAGTCCAGTTTCATTCTCTTACATGTAGCTGTCCAGTTTTTCCAACACCACCTGCTGAAGAGGCTGTCATCTCCCCATTGTATATCCAAGGCTCCTTTATCGTACATGAATTGACCGTATATGTTTGGGTTAATGTTTGGATTTTCTATTCTGTTCCAGTGGTCTGTGGGTTTGTTTTTGTGCCAATACCAAATTGTCTTGATCACTGTGGCTTTGTAGTAGAGCTTGAAGTCAGGGAGTGTAATTCCCCCTGTTTAATTCCTCCTTCTCAGGATTGCTTTGGCTATTCGGGGTCTTTGTGGTTCCATATGAATTTTAGAATTATTTGTTCCAGTTCATTGAAGAAAGCTGTTGGTAGTTTGTTAGGGATTGTGTTGAATCTGTAGATTGCTTTAGGTAGTATAGCCATTTTGACAATATTTATTCTTCCTAGCCAAGAGCATGGGATGCATTTCCATTTGTTAGTGTCTTCTTTAATTTCTCTTAGGAGTGTCTTGTAGTTTTCAGAGTATAGGTCTTTCACTTCCTTCGTTAGGTTTATTCCTAGGTATTTTATTCTTTTTGATGCAATTGTGAA
>JAQQAC010020930.1:0-19446 GCA_029783875.1 Phataginus tricuspis
GCACCCACGGGTAGATTAGCTGTGGTCCTGAGGTGCGCTGCACCCACAGGTAGATTAGCTGTGGTCCTGAGGTGCGCTGCACCCACGGGTAGATTAGCTGTGGGAGCCACATGGTACCAGCAAGCCTATCTGGACCTCCCTCTTAAGCCATGTTTTCCAGCAGTTCTATCAGTAATAAACCTAACATTTCATTCTCCATCTTATTCCTAAGTCCCTTTCTTCTTCTCTCAGTTAGTTCAAAATCTGGGTGGAGAAAAAAAGGGTATAATTTACTGAGAGCTCCTCAGAGCCCAAGGTCTAGTGCTATGGCTGGCATCTTCAGATATAAATATGTGGAGGACGATTTGAATACCAATATAACTGGCGTGACCAGAACAAGTGACCTTAGGTCTTAAATTTTACTAAGTGAGGTCATGAGGGATTTCTGACTTTGCCAATTTAGAAAAGCTAACTGCCCCTGGTGTTTATAAGCACAGATTTTTTTTAATACACCTTAGCAAATGCTTACCATACAGGTCTTAATAATAAATGAAGACAATTTCAGGGACGAGTGATTCTACAGGATATTCTAGCATTAAAAAGATGTAACACATTATTTGCTTCTGCCTTTATAGCATTTCTCAGTAGGTCTGCAGGCTGGGACTATAAAACGCCTTTAGCATTACATGTTTAATTCCAGGACACATACTCGATGAGTAATCCTGAAATCTGATCTCTTGCCCCATGTCCTCTGTAGCAGGGTGGTGACTGCTTTAGGTACACATGGATGCATGGGTAGAAGAACTAACTGGTAAGCCCTGGAAATCTGCTTGACTTCCTTCCCTTCCTGCCCCGATCAAGAGGAGGCAGTGGCTGCAATTAAGCGTGTGTGCTCTGCAGGCCCAAAGCCCCACGGGGCACGGTGCTGAGGGGCGCCCACACCAGGCCTCGGTCCTAAGCCATGACCCTCCACTAACAGTGCTGGCACTGACCCACATCTGTCTGACCAAATGGCTCTGAACTGGGGCAGAGGAAAAGGAGATATAATTTACTGATTTCTCTTAAAACCCCAATGGAAACCATTCTGAAAACAGTATCATACAAAATCCAAGTTGTCAAAGAGCTAACTGATGTCCTGAAGATTAGAGATTCCTTATAAAGCTGTAACACTGCAAGAAACATGAGGGGCCTGGAGGCATTTACTGGCAGGTGTGACCTCCACACTGCTGCCCAGCACTACTCCAGCACCTTACAATGAAGCACTGCTGCTCAGGTCGGTGACTTCCTAACGAGACACACAGTCTATCAGGCAGAGAAATAGGTTTCGGTATGATACACGTTACCTCCACGATGGTTAACAGGGTTTCCTGAGAGCTTCTCATAACCTCCATAGTTTTCTCACAGCATCTACAAACACATTGTAAATATGGATTTCATTACACAACAATGTTCTCAACATATCTTTAAATATAATATTTATATGCTCAGACTATTCTTGCTAATTTCCAAATTAATATCTCAAACAGCACAGTACTTGGAAGAGTGGGTTTTCAGTGGTTTCTGAAAGGAATACAAATATATATGTGAATATAAGCTTAGCATTTGTAAGAATAACACACTACTACTAAGAAACACTTCTTTCAATTGTTAATTATTGTGATAATTATTAGTTCACTGTGAGTAGAATCTGCCCCATTAAAAGTTGAAGACATAGACCTGTGCTGGGAAATATACAGGGAACGGCACAGTTCCTTTGGCAGGAAGGGGTCCTAGATCAGAAGCCCCTTCAGGACAGTCAGATCCCACACCACAGTGAGTGCCCAACAGGCATTCTGCACAAGAAACATAGTGAGCTGGGAAAGAGTATTAAAGATCAAGGCAGCTGCTTCCAGAGATCAGGAAGGACAGTATGTATATTATATTGGGTGAGGTCCCAGGTGGGCTGAAGGGAGAGGAAACTATTACTGTTTCTTCCCAGGGTCTTTACCTTTGTACTGGTAAAGCACTGGGATATAATTCTAGCAATGAATTCTACAATCTATAGTTACCAATAATCTAAATAATTCTGACACCGAAAATCATCTGCCTTACATCACCTTATATCACTTACCTTCTGAAGACACCTTCAACACCAGTAATGCCCATCCCATCCACAATATCTCTGGTGAGTCTAAAAGGGACTGTTTCAGGAGTAGGAAGGATTTTACCCTGTTCAAAAGCGACTCCTAAAGTAAATAATACAGCAGGGTTAGGAGGTCCCGCAGCTAACTCTCCTCCCAAATGGCATGTGAACTTGGGAGAGGAACCAAATAATCTGTCACCTAAATTCCATCAGTACTAGAACGCACATTACTTTATTCCATTTTTGTTCTGCCATTGTCTAGGAGTTCCACCTCAAATTAAAAAAGCCAAACTACTTCTTGGCATAAAGAAATCCAGATTGAAGGATGATTTAAAAAAATTAAGTAGTGTTGGATAATTTGCAATCACAATGTAGGTAGGTCACAGGGAAGGCAGTACAACACAGAGAAGACAAGTGATGACTCTTTAGCATCTCACTACGCTGACGGACAGTGACTGAAACGGGGGTGGTGAGGACTTGATAACGTGGGTGAATGTTGAAACCATAATGTTGTTCATGTGAAACCTTTATAAGATTATATATCAATGATACTTTCATAAAAAAATAGAAAAAAAAAGTGTTGGCTAAAATTTTAAATGCAGGAGGTACATATATATATAAAACTTACATTTACTTAAACATACAGGTATATCATAGTTACTTTTTAAAAATTTTATTAAATGAACTTTGAGATAACTACAGACTCACATGCAGTCAACAGGATATACAAAGATCCTCCCATATACCCTTATCTACTTTATGCCATTGGTAATCTTGCAAAATCATAGTACAATATCACAACCAGGATATTGACATTGATGCCGTCAAGACAGAGAGTATTTTCATCCCGGCAAGGATCCCTCTGTTGCCCTTTTGCAATCACACCCACTTCCCTCCTATGACCTACCCCTGCACCCCCATTCTTCAAGCCATCACTAATCCATTCTCCATTTTTACAACTGAATTTATTCTGGGGAAAACCATATAATAACCCTGATATTCCATGTTCTAATGAAATTTCAATTATACTCTCTCAGGAAACAACTTATATGGATTACGCTGTAGATTATTTATTTAATTATTCTTTTATGGTACCATTAAAATACAACTACATGAGCAACATTATGGTTACTGCATACCCCCATTACCAAGTCCCCACCACACATCCCACTACAGTCACTGTCCATCAGTGTAGTAAGATGCTAAACAATCACTACTTGTCTTCTCTGTGTTATACTGCCTTCCCCGTATTCCCCCCACCCCCGCTACATTATGTGTGCTAACTGTAATAGCCCTTTTTCCCCCTTAACCCTCCCTTCCCACCCATCCTCCCCAGTCCCTTTCCATTTGGTAACTAACTGTTAAGTACATTCTTGGGTTCTGTGAGTCTGCTGTTGGTTTGGTTCCTTCAGTTTTTACTTTGTTGTTATGCTCCACAGATGAGTGAAATCATTTGGTACTTGTCTTTCTCCACATGGCTTATTTCACTGCACATAATACCCTTTAGCTCCATCCATGTTGTTGCAAAAGGTAGGATTTGTTTTCTTCTTATGACTGAATAATATTTCATTGTGTATATGTACCACCTCTTCTTTATGCATTCATCTACTGAGAGACCCTTAGGTTGCTTCCATTTCTTGGCTATTGTAAATGGTGCTGCAATAAACATAGGGTGCTTATGTCTTTTTGAATCTGGGATCCTATATTCTTAGGGTAAATTCCCGGGAGTGGAATTCCTGGGTCAAATGGTATTTCTATTTTGAGTTTTTTGAGGAACCTCCATACTGCTTTCCACAATGGTTGTACTAATTTACATTCCCACCAGCAATGTAGGAGGGTTCCCCTTTCTCCACATCCTCGCCAACATTTGTTGTTTATCTTTTGGATGGTGCCTATCCTTACTGGTGTAAGATGATATCTCATTGTGGTTTTAATGTGCATTTCTCTGAAGATTAGCGATGTGGAGCATCTTTTCATGTGCCTGTTGGCCATCTGAATTTCTTCTTTGGGCAAGTGTCTGTTCAGCTCCTCTGCCCATTTTTTAATTGGCTTATTTGCTTTTTGTTTGTTGAGGTGCATGAGCTCTGTATGTAATTTGGATGTCAACCCGTTATCAGATATGTCATTTATGAATATATTCTCCCATACTGTAGGAAGTGTTTTTGTTCTACTGATGGTGTCCCTTGCTGTACAGAAGTTTTTTAGTTTGATATAGTCCCATTCGTTCATTTTTGCTTTTGTTTCCCTTGCCTGGGGAGACATGTTCATGAAGAAGTTGCTCATGTTTATATCCAAGAGATTTTTGCCTATATTTTTTTCTAAGAGTTTTATGGTTTCATGACTTACATTCAGGTTTTTGATCCATTTTGAGTTTACTCTGGTGTATGGGTTAGACAGTAATTCAGTTTCATTCTCTTACATGTAGCTGTCCAGTTTTGCCAACACCAGCTGTTGAAGGGGCTGTCATTTCCCCATTGTATATCCATGGATCCTTTATTGTATATTATTTGACCATATATGCTTGGGTTTATATCTGGCTCTCTATTTTGTTGAGAGTTTTTATTATGAATGGGTGTTGAATTTTGTCAAATGGTTTTTCAGCATCTATGGAGATGATCATGCGGTTTTTGTTCTTCTTTTTATTGATATAGTGGATGATGTTGATGGATTTTTGAATGTTGTACCATCCTTGCATCCCTGGGATGAATCCCACTTGATCATAGTATACGATCCTCTTGATGCATTTTTGAATTCGGTTTGCTAATATTTTGCTGAATATTTTGCATCTATGAGTATCAAGGATATTGGCCTGTAGTTTTCTTTTTTTGTGGTGCTTAGCCTCATTTTGGTATTAGAGTGATGTTGGCTTCACAGAATGAGCTTGGAAGTATTCCCTACTCTTGTATTTTTTGGAAAAATTTAAGGAGAATGGGTATGATGTCTTCTCTAAATGTCTATGCTGTAGAATTTATAATCCCCTACAACTGCACATTCTTTGAAATCTTAATTACACATCCTAATAAAAACCTCTTCTTATTCTACTCCCTTATTCTTCTTCAAACTCATGAGATTTCTAGTCTGTCAGCCTCTCTTCCTTCCCTGCGCAGCTCAGGGTACAGACTGCGTGGTGGTCACTCACACTAGTGCCTCAGATTCCCTTGGCCCCTTGCCCTGCCGCACGGACCACTCCAACCCCAGGGATGCTGCAGGAAAGCATCCAGTGACACTACAATTTAGGATTATCGCCTAAGAAAACTGCCCCGTCAACTGCCTGGCATGTCTTTATTTATTCCTTTATAGTCAGCTGTTGGTCTCATTTCCATGGTGCCTGTTTTAGAATTTCATTGTTCTCTTAAGGCTCATTACCATCCCTCCAGTTCTTACTAAATAAACATGCTTTCTGTGCTTCAGAGAAAAGAGGAGCCAATATAATTTCTCTCCAATTCTTTTCCCTTTAGGGTAAGACTTATCAGTGCTCATCCTCTCCTCTCTCAGCAGAAAAGCCAACATGCCTGCAACATAAAGCACTCTGCCTCCCCCCCTTCATGATCTCCCTTGCTATTTCCATTTTCCCTCTCCTGTATCTTATCAGTATCTAATGTTCACATCTCTCCCATCTTAAAAAAGCAAATGAACAAAAACCCTCAAAACAAACAAAAAAAATAAAAAGAAGGACCAAATGTGTCTCTATAGCAAATTTCTCTTCTATCCTTCCCTTCACATCTAAAATCCTTAGAGCTCAATTCCACATTCTGAGCATATACATCCTTACCTTTCACTTGACACTCTGCTTTTTCACAATCTCTCTTCTTTTATTCTATCCAAAGCTTACTTCTCAGGCCACTTAAGACTGACTAAATTCACAGGCCTATTTTCAGCACCCCTTACCTGACTTTCTGCATCAGACACTGCCAAGCACTTCTTCCCTCATCACAGTTCCCCTCCCTTGGCTTCCAAGACATCCCACCTCCTAGTGTCCACAATTTGTTGGTGAATTTTTTTCCGACTCAGCCTTTTCAATGCTGATACAAATGATACAATTTCAGATTGTATTCTTAGTCCTCTTTATCAAGGATGATGTATAAGATCAGAACTCCTCCAGTCCAATGACTTGAAGTGAAATCTATTTGCTGAGGGTTCTACATCTGTCATTGTGCTCAACCTCCTTGCTTTCCTATAATTAAACTGCCCACTCCACCAGGAAGTCTCAATAATACCTCAAAACAATGTGTAAAACTAAACTCAGTGCTTCCTTATTCTTTACAAAACCTGCCAGGGACTTCAGTTCCCGTGGAGTTCCCTTGTCCCATTCCTTCCCCATCTAGTATCACTGGTGCAGGTCTAGGAAAATGTCCCCCAGATCCAATCTCCTAGTCTCTACAACTTCAGTACAAAACGTCATCTCTTTTCTAAATTATTGTAATAATAATAGTTTGCCTTCCTGCTGCTAAGACTGCTCTCCAAATGATCTTCCTAATAATCAAATACGATCATATTCTACTTAAATATATCTTAATTTACTTCCCATTGTTCAACAGATTAAAGTCGAAACTCTAAGGCTGGCTTTTTACAGACTAGTACCAATCTCTCAAGCTGCTCAACTGCAGGTAAACTCCAGCCATATTTTGTTTCCCCATTCCTAAAACATGCTACATCTTCTCCATTCCTCCTTTCACATCTGCTCTGCTGTCTAGTTAGCCTTCCTTCCTTTCTCTCTGACCTAAGTTAAATGTCCCCTCTTGCAGTAAGTGTCAGTCCTACCCCAGGCAGAGCTGGCTGGCTGTTCCATCCAGCATCACTGTGCTTACGCTCTTCTCTTAAATGGAATTCATTATTTTGCTGGATGCTCCTTATCCTTCATGTGATATCCTGGCAGGCAGACATTCTTGGTGGCCACATATTTATTAACAGAATAAAGCTGCACATCTTTTATTACTTACCTAAATCTATATGCACAAGTTCTGCAGACTGCTCATTTATCAAGATATTCTGCACATGTCTATCACCAAGTCCAAGTATGTAACCAACTGGAAAAAAAACACCTGAAATCACTGATGTCATCTATTCTATAACACATTTAGCCATAATTCAACTAATTCTACTGAATCAGTATCATGTTAAGTAGCTTAGGCTTTTTAGTCTACTTAATGGAAATTACATATGTACCTGGTCATTTTGAGTTTAAGTCAAATCTTGCCAGCTATTTTCATTTATACTGCCCTTTACAAATCCGACATGATTTGTTAAAACAAGTTTTTTCTTCACAAAGAAGCACACATTTAAAAATATTAGTAGTTGAAAATTAGTGTGGTTAAAGTTGAGACCCATTATTTCCCAGGGCAAAGCAGTGCATATATGCACTCAAATATTTACTGAGTACACGTCTAAATTGAGAAGCGTATGGGTAAACTCATTCTTCATCAAACATTTCTCCCTCTTGATGAATTATATTTAACACCAATTAATCATTAATTCATTTCATCAGGTACATATCTAGGAAAAACTGCATTTCTGTTTTAAGATGGAAGATGACGCGCCTTAACATGCTTTTAACCCACTGAGAGCCACAATATCCAGGAAAAACACTAGATAGGGAGTCAGGATGCCGGGGTGCCTGGCTAGCTCTGTCATTAGGGGCTTTATTGCTTGCTTTTAAACTAAATTAGTTGAACCAGATTAGTGATTTTTCAATGTAGAAAAGAAGAGGGATTCCTAATTATCTAGAACTTTTTCAAAACATACATCCTCTGCCTCCTTGGAGTATGGTATTCTAGTGATAGAGGAATGGTCTTTAGTTAAAAAGCAATAGATTAAAAGATCTCTGATATTCCTGTCAGTTCTCATACTTTTAGGATTTTGTTAATTGCCCTATTTTAATATCTTAGAAATTAAGAAAAAAGTCAAAATACATGTAGACTGCTTATTTAAATATACATCATGATTTCTATTTGGAAAGCAAAATCTTATTAAACAGAATCAATCATTGGATGGTAATATTATGGTATTGCAGAGGTTCTAGGCAAAAGAACAATATTTACAGGATATGATTTAAATATAGTTATGGGTTTTATTGTATCTCAAAGAAAATCTCAGAAAATAATACATTGCGGGGAGAGAAAATAAGTCACAGTCACTATTAAACAAAGAAGAATAACCAGTGTTATTTCCCTACCTTGGGATAGGAGAATTCTCTCCTGGCAAAAGCTAAGAAGCGCTACAGTTAGAAGCTAAGAATCAGAATGAACAAGACATACAATAATCTAATGATGAAGGTGGTTGAATGACAAGTACCATCCCCACCACCATTTCCTTGCAGCTCAGCATGTAGGAAGTGCTGAATCCCCCAAAACGTATTAAGAACATTACCAATAGAAGAAGTAGCCACACTGCGTGTATAAGCCAATCGTTTTTCAAACCAAATGGCTGGGTCCAAGAATTTTTCCATGCAGAAGTAACGGAAAACTGGTTGAAAATTTTGGCAAACATTCATAAAAGTTTCATGTTTCTCTTTAAAAGACTTCTCTCGCACATCCTTTAAAAAGATCAGATATAAGATTATTTTCTCAATATATGTTCAATTAACTTAACTAAGGTCTACTTAACTAAGAGTTTCTATGTGGAAAACAGTATGATAGATAATAGAGGCAATAATAAGATGAGTAAGAAATAATAGTCTGGTCAGGAAGCAATTAATAACAAGTTATAATCCCTTTAGGGTTTGCATGTTTATCTTAGGGGAAAGAGCCACACCATTAGTGACTGTTATTTGTTTTAATTCAATTCTAATTTGAATGATTCTGTTATCTATGTGGAGGTAAACAGAAAAATGCCAAAAGTAGCTCCAGATGATCTTAGCTGGTATCATAGAACTAGAGGTACAACAGGAAATTCAGGAAAGGAGGAAAAATCGAATCACCACTGGTGGCTGGCAAAGCAGCGAACACGTCTCAAAGCTGTCCTCCAGCATCTCACTATATATGTCACACTGCCTGAAGCACAGCTCATCTGCTTCTAGGGCTCAGCACTCATCTACATGCTGATGACGTCCAAATCTGTATCTTTGGCCCAGGTGCTTCATTAAGATACTGCTTCTCCAACTGCCCGCTCAGCATCTTCACTTTAATCACTCCCAATTCCAAACTTAATTCATCACCTCCTCATTTTCATCAAACTTCAACCACTTCCTCTATTTTTTGCAACAGTAAATAGCCTCTCCCTGCACCCAATCACACCAGACAGAAAAGTGGGAGCCCCTGATTATTCTTTTTACCCAATCCTACTTCTAGTCAGCAACCAAATTCTATTAGTTCTGCTCCTTAATATTTCTTACATGCATTGCCTATTCTCCATTCCTACTTGCTATTACCCTTAGTTCAGATCTCCCATCTAAGGGCACTAGACAGCTTTCTCAAAAATATAACCCATAATTCTCAACAAAATGGCTACTGAGGGCAAGTACCTCAACATCCCATACATGACAAACCCACAGCCAACATCATACTTAACAGTGAGAAGATGAAAGGTTTTCCTTTAAGATCAGAACAAGACAAGGATGCCCACTTTCTCCACTTTTATTCAATATAGTTCTGGATGTCCTAGCCACAGCAATCAGACAACACAAAGAAATAAAAGGCATTCAGACTGGTAAGGAAGAAGTTAACCTGTCCCTATTTGCAGATGACATGATACTGTACATAAAAACCCCTAAAGAATCCACTACAAATCTACTAGAACTTACTAGAACTAATATCTGAATTCAGCAAAGCTTCAGGATACAAAATTAATACACAGAAATCTGTTGCATTCCTATACACTAATGATGAACAAGCACAAAGAGAAATCAGGAAAACAATTCCATTCATAATTGCATCAAAAAGAATAAAGTACCTAGGAATAAACCTAACCAAGGAAGTGAAAGACCTATACTCTGAAAACTACAAGACACTCATGAGAGAAATTGAAGAACATCCCCAAAAATGTAAATACATCCCGTGATCTTGGGTAGGAAGAATTAATATCGTCAAAATGGCCATCCTGCCTAAAGCAATCTACAGATTCAATGTAATCCCTATCAAAATATCAACAGCATTCTTCAACGAATAGAGCAATCACTTCCTAAAATTCATATGGAATCACAAAAGACCCCGAATAGCCAAGGCAATCCTGAGAAGGAAGAATAAAGCAGGGGGAATTACACTCCCTGACTTCAAGCTCTACTACAAAGCCACAGTAATCAAGACAATTTAGTACTGGCACAAGAACAGACCCATAGACCAATGGAACAGACCCATAGACCAATGGAACAGACTAGAGAGCCCAGATATTAACCCAAGCATATATGGTCAATTAATATATGATAAAGGAGCCATAAATATACAATGGGGGAAATGACAGCTTCTTCAACAACCGGTGCTGGCAAAACTGGACAGCTATATGTAAGAGAATGAAACTGGATTACTGTCTAACTCCATACACAAAAGTAAAGTCGAAATGGATCAAAGACCTGAATGTAAGTCATGAAACCATAAAATTCTTAGAAGAAAACATAGGCAAAACTCTCTTGAATATAAACATGAGCAACTTTTTCCTGAACGCATCTCCTCGGGCAAAGGAAACAAAATAAAAAATGAACAAATAGGACTATATTAAGCTAAAAAGCTTCTGTATAGCACAGGAGACCATTAGCAGAACAAAAAGGCATCCTACAGTATGGGAGAATATATTTGTAAACGACATACCAACAAGGAGTTAACATCCAAAATATATAAAGAACACACACACCTTAACACCCAAAAAGCAAATAACCATATTAAAAAATGGGCAGAGTATATGAACAGATAATTCTCCAAAGAAAAAATTCAGATGGCCAACAGGCACATGAAAAGATGCCCCACATCGCTAATTATCAGGGAAATGCAAATTAAAACCACAATGAGATATCACCTCACACCAGTTAGAATGGCCACCATCTAAAAGATTAGGAACAACAAATACTGGTGAGGATAGGAGCACCCTCCTACACTGCTGGTGAGAATGTAAATTAGTTTAACCATTGTGGAAAGCAGTATGGAGGTTCCTCAAAAAACTAAAAATAGAAATACCATTTGACCCAGGAATTCCACCTCTAGGAATTTATCCAAAGAAAACAAGTTCTCAGATTCAAAAAGACACATGTACCCCTATGTTTACTGTAGCACTATTTACAATAGCCAAGAAATGGAAGCAACCTAAGTGTCCATCAGTAGATGAATGGATAAAGAAGATGGGTTGCATATATACAATGGAATACTATTCAACCATAAGAAGAGAACAAATTCTACCATTTGCAACCTCATGGATGGAGCTAGAGGGTATTACGCTCATTGAAATAAACCAGAGAAAGTCAAGTACCAAATGATCTCACTCATCTGTGGAGTATAACAACGAAGCAAAATTGAAGGAACAAAACAGCAGCAGACTCACAGACTCCAAGAAGGGACTAACAGTTACCAAAGGGGAGGGGTGGGGGTGCGTGGATGGGGAGGGAGGGAGAAGGGGTTTGAGGGGTATTATGATTAATACACATGGTGTGTGTGGGGTCACGGGGAAGACAGTGTAACACAGAGAAGAGAAGTAGTGACTCTGGCATCTTACTACACTGATGGACAGTGACTGCAATGGGTTGTGGGGGGGACTTGATAATATAGGTGAATGTAGTAACCACAACGATTTTCATGTGAAACTTTCATAAGAGTGTATATCAATGATACCTTAATAAAAAAAATACATAAGCCACAGTGCTGGTGAGTTTTCTTTCTAAAATGCAAATCTGATATTACTGTCCTTCTCAAGAGTTCTACAGGATAAAGTGCAAATTTCTTAGCATTTTATAAAGCACTGCTACATTTTTTGGCTAACAACTTCTGCTCTAATCTCATCGATTCCTCCTCAAAGACTAAGCCAATGCTGTCTTTAACTGCCTGTTTATGCCTCCTGCTCTTTGCCTGTATGCTTCTGTTGCTAGGTAAACCAACTCGCTCACAAACTCAGCTCAAACACCATCTTCTCTATGAAACCTTTTGATTCTCTCCACTCCTCCCTGCCAGGTTGAACTAACCACTTCTTCCTCTGTGCCTATTGTAGCCAACCTCCCATCCAAAGTGCCTACCTTACTTTACAACACATTTTAGAAAACATGTGTAACTGCACAACAGAACTAAAAGTAAATGGATTTTTGAGTTGCATAGACAAGATTCAAATCCTTGCTCCACCAATTATTAACTCATTGACTTCGGGAAAGTTAAATTCTCTAAACTCCTCATCTTAAAACAGGGCAAATATGATAAAGATTTGTCATAATATCTGAAGTCCCACCAGAGTACCTGGTAGAGAGCAGAAATGCAATAAATGTTGCTGATAGGGTAAATGAATGTCAAGCCAGATGGCCAGTGAATTAGCAAACACTGAATAATGTTGAATTTTTCATCAGACAAGATTTGACACTTTACAAAGTCTAAAAACCTTCCTTGCACTCACACACTTTCATTTTGGTGAGCTTATTTACTTTTATTTAGTATCATTAAAACCTTTTGTACTACATTATATTAAATCCTTTTGTATTCTATAATATGCGATAACTGTCAGTTTTAATAAACTACTAAATCTTGCAATAATTTATACTTTTGACTGTCACTCACCATCATTTTCTTTTGGCATTGAAAGGCACTGAAGTCCTTTGGTCTGTATCTTTTATGAGCACCATTCTCATTGTTAACAAGAAATTCCCCAATAGGGACAGTTCCTGTGCACCATTCAAGAACACCACTTCGCTGAGAAAGGGGAACCACCTGAAGACACAGATTAAATATCTTTGATTATGGAAGGGCATTAAAGCACATGTGACCATCATTCAACTACTACAGTCATCAGTGTGAAGCAATTTTTCAAATTGTATTACTATTTCTCTGTCCATAGGAGACAAAGCTCTTTGGAGAAAAGCAACCAAAAATAAACTTAAGCTCAAAAAATAACATTTTCTAGGCTGCTGAGACTAATGAGAATCTGCTCATCCTCAACCCCCAGGATCATCTGAGAGGTCAATCCTGTGAACAATGCTCTTCATCACATGTGGTTGTGCCATACTTGGTTTGCTCCATTTAGCAGTGGAATTAACTCTGCTTTCCTTATACTTTTCATGTCAAGCAAATATGAAGAATTTCACTTTAGAAAATATTGCGGGTCATCTCAATTTTAGGATATCTTACTAATCAAAAGTATACATATTCTGTCTTTATAGCTTTGTAGCTTTACCAAAAGGAAATGTAACCTCCAACATAAAATGAGCAGTTTTACTGGGAAGATTAAAAATTATGACATATTATAAACATACATGAAGTATAGAAAATCATATAAACACCCTTTTCTTCACTAAACAGCTTTAACAAATCTAAGATTTTCTTGTATTTGCTGAAAGAGAAACAGCTCCCTTTGTCACCCTCACTGACCCCCTATTCCTCCCATCAAAATAACTGCTAATTTGCTATCACATCCATGTATTTTTTTGGTATATGTTTATTGCAAAGCAATACATACATAAATAGTTGCAAGCTTTAAATAAACAGTATTGTATCCGTATGCTTCTGCAATCTGTTCTTTTCTCACTCAACACTATTCTACCTTTAGCTACATTAGTACACTTAACTCTAAGTCATTTTAACAACTGTATATTGTACAAATATTCTGTTATTATGCAACTTATCCACTCTGCATATTGATTGACATTTACATTGTTTCCAGATTTCCCCAAAACACTGCTGCAATGAACTAGTTTACCGGTGAACATATTTCAGTTTCTCTAGAGTATATATACGCTAGGAATTGAATAGCTCGGTCACTGGGATGGACTTTTCAACTAAGTTAAACAATATTGCCAAATAACTATCCAAAGTGGTAGTGCCAATTTATATACTCACTAGCAGTTTATTCCATAACTTTTCCAGCATGCAGTACTGTAAGACTTTTACATTTTGCCAATCTGAGTGTGTGATCATATCGCACTGTGGTTTCAATTTGTATTTTCCAGATTCCCAGTAAGGATGAGTATTATGTATAGGCTTATTGGCCATTCAAATGTTTTCTTCTTGTGAATTGCCTGTTTATATTCTTTACTCATTTTCCTACTGGCTTCTTAGTCTTTTTATTACTGGTTTCTAAGAGCTATTTACGTATTCTATATATAAATCCCTTGTTGTTATTAATATTACAACAAACCCTTTTTATTTTATTAACATTATTATATTTGTTTTCTCAACTGGCTGCTTTACAGTCTCTTTAATTTTATAAATTTTTTATTTTAATGTACTCACATTTGTTGACCTGTTTTATGTTTCGTGTCTTAAGGAGGCCTTTCATTCATTTATTCACTATATTTGCTGGCAGTCTATTATGTATTTCACACGTGGCCAACATACTAAGGACAGAGTGGCAAGCGAGGCAAATGAACATGCCCTTAGAAAGAGTCATCCTGGCGAGGGGACTTATACAATAATGAACATTTAATGATGCCAGATAACAAGTATAATAGAACAAAAAAAACAGTGAGTAACAGAGGTGCAGTCAGAGAAGACCTCTCTGAGGAGGTGCATTGGAGAGAAACCTGAATGAAGGAGTAACTCAGGCAAAGATCTGAGGGAAGAGTATTGCAGACAGAACAAAGTAAAAAAGCCCCAAGGCGAAACAAGTGGAGGTAACTATTCATCATAAAGAGCAAGGGAGAGGTAAGGGTGGGAAGAGTGGTAGAGAAAATGGGAAGAGAAGAGCAGATGCAGATCACTTTCACTCAGGGTTAAGGTAAAGTCATCTGGGGTTTTGAAGAGGACACGGACATACTGTCGTACACTCTTTTAAAGGATCATTCTAACTGTCGTGAGAACTAGCTTTGGAGAGCCAAGGCACGTAAGGGGTCAGCTGGATACTTTAGAAGAGAAGTGATTGTAGATTGGAGCAGGGCAGTAATGGGAGAGGTGATAAAAAGTGACTTGACTAAATAAAGTAGACCAATAAGAACTTGATAGACTACATGTGAGATTTGAGAGAGTGAAATTTAAAATGAACCTGAATATTTGGTGATATGTAAGAATTATTGCTAATTGTTTTAGATGACAGTATTGTGGTTATGCTTTTTTTTAAGAGACATTATCACATTGAAATACTACTCATGAAATGATATGACAGCCTGCTTCAAAATAATATTGAAGGGGAGGAAGTGGGTGGAAGCAGAAATGAAGCAAAACTATCCACGAGTTGACAATTGAAGCTGGGTGACAGTAATATAACAAACCTCCTTGTACTATCTACTTATGCACATGTTTGAAATTTTCCATAACAATAAAAGTAAAAAGAAAATAAGGCCTCTAGGCTTTGTTCTGAGCAACTGGGGGAAGGTTGCATTTGTTGAGATGGGGAAGAGTTAGTTGTTTTTGGTTTGGGGTTTTTTGAGGGTTGGGATGGAGGTGGAGGTAATTAATTACGAGCTCTACTTTATGTTGAGTATGAGATACGTACATAACTGACTAACCTTATTTGGAATCAGCCCTTCTGAAAGGTTGAACCTGATCTGATGAAAGACTTCTTTTATAGACTAAAGGAAAGACAGGGTTTCACTTTAAGCAGAGAATATGTCCAAAGAGCAAAAGGTCCATGACTACTGAGCCACCATCCACAATGTAAATTTTTCCAATGACTTGCATGCCTTCTTGAGGCCAGGTCTGCTCCTGTGATGTTCCACAACTCTAGGGGCACCATCACTAACAATGCATGTAACACTCTGCATTATAATTATGTTTGTGAGCTAGTAGACTGTGAGCTCTTTAAGGACTAAGGCCATGTTTTATCACTTTTATATCCACTGCATCTTGTAGAGTATCCAACATAATACTAGGCATGTAAATCAACATTTATTGAACAAATGAATGAATGGATCTTATGGCCTTTACAAGTGATTTCCCTTTTGCCTAAATACCTCTAAATGCCCCATCCCAGGAGACCCTGCCCTGTCACTGACCCCCTAATGTTTAATAACATGAACATTCTTGTCTCCTAGTATATTCCACCTAAGGTCTCTTTTCCATTGATCAATTATTCTGTATCAGTATCTAATTATGCAGGGAAAATGTCAAACCTTTTTTTAAGAGACTGATCTAGATGGTAACTGTACTAGTTGGGGTCAGGATTTAATAATATGGGTAAACTGTTGAGCCACTGTGTTGTATACCTGAAACCAATATAAAATTTATATTTAAATGATACTTCAATTAAAAAAAGAGAGAGACTGATCTAGAAAGGAATAAATTGTTTTTTTCTCATCTTGGAGTCCAACTGTGATACTGGTTGAGGGAAAGAGTTGAATTTAAATTTAAAAGGCAAATGGTAACCCTGGTACTTAGACTCTCTGGAATAGCCTATTTCAGCTGGGTATCGGGGTATCCTGTGTGACTATCACAAAAAAGAACTGATGACTATTTTCTCAGTTCTCCCAAGGTGCACAGCTCGTACCATTGTAGACACATAGAAATGAAGTTAATTCATTCTCTCTCCCAGAACCCTGACTGAGGAGGATGCTAAAAATAGCTACCACAAAGAAGAAAAAGTATTTACTGGCATAAGGCATGATGAAGAGTTAAGTATAAAGCCTCTTTCAGAACTTATGTACTGTTTCTAAGAGACTTGCATTTAAAAAAAATGAATGCTCTAACATCTAAGATTTCAGGCTTGTTCAGTATACTTGTAAAAATGTAGTTTTGATAGAGAAAAATTAGGCCAGGCACATAGATATTTGGTTGTCTGAGTCCCAGCATATACAGTAAGAACTTTTTCTAGAACTCTGTAATACATTGTTGAGTTTTTTTAAAACTCAAAGATATATATATTGCCTTTTCTCTAAGAAAGAGGGGAAAGAGGGAAATATAGTCATAAATGCTATTTGTGTAATACTGGAAACAAATGAAAATGGTGCTTAAGGGAGTTAAGAGGGTAAGGTTGATAGGAATAGGGTAAGAGGGGCTTCTTTTTTTATACCTTTTTTTGTTGTTGGATTTTTGAACCATGCAAATGCATCACCTAGTCAAAACTAACCTGTAATATACTATATTCTTCACTGAATCTGTATTTTCTTCTTAACACCACCTTGCATCTTAAGAGCAATTTTATACCAGAAATAGGCCAAATAGTCAGAAAAAAGGGAAAGATACTTTAGGTGATTATAAGAAACACCTAACTGTAATTAATATTAACAAATACTTCTGAAAAAGAAAATGTAAAATACTATTGTCCAAATCAAACCCAGCCATGACTGTTTTTGAACAGACTATAATCTAAGAATGGTTTTTCAGCTTTAAAGGTATGTAAAGAAAATCTGCAACAGGGACCTCATGTGGCCCACAAAGTCTAAAATGTTTACTATGTGGTCCTTCGTAGAAAACATTTGCTGAATCCTGGTCTGAACACTTTTTTACACCTTCTTGTTAAAGCAGCAGAAGTATAAACCAGTCACCTTATACGTGCAGATAGTCAGTTCCCTCTTCCTGGTCTCGGTGTTCCTCTGCAGCAGTGTATTGCACAGCTGGAAAACCTGCTGCATGACAGCATCTTGTCGCAGGTCATCACGGCCCTTCAGAATGACCAAAGCACAAACAGCCAAACACAGTTCATTCTACTATGACATCACAGAGAGTCATCTGAAGACAGCAAAAGGCAATCAGAAACCAATCTGGGCATCTGTGCTCCTCTGAACAGTCTCTTAAATAATGAAGACCTAATGCTGTTCTTTCACTTAGAGTACGCTGTAACATTGTATAGGCAAACCAGTTCAGAAAAAAGAAGTTTCTCCTCGCTGCTTTTGCAATTAGACTAATTAAAACTCCTCTACTTGAGAGCATGCTGCAAAATACCTGGGTGGGGCAGCACTGTTTCCTCTCTACTACTTCCCAGCAAGGCCCAGACTGGGGAACAAAAGTAAGGGAGGGATGCTGTCCCCTTTGGGTACATTTAATACCACTAAGCACAGTGCTTGCCTCAGGACACTGAAACAATGGTCTTCAACTGGGACTATTCAACAAAATAAGCAACAACCACCAACATGTTTTTCCCTAACAAGCAAGCTGATTGTTGATTTCATCATGTATGTAGTGTTAAAAGTATTCTTTTATTTCAAGCAACTGTTGGAATAATGATGGTCTTTCAGAGACACACAAAAAAAATGAGGAAAACGGTTTTGCTTCTAGGAAACATATTTCTACTCGGTAAGTATTCCACACTTGTAATTATTCAGAATAAAAATAACCCAACTAAAGCAAGAAAAATATCAACTACAGTTTTTCTTGGACGTCTTTCATTAACCCTCCAGGAACCACAGCACAGCAGGGAAGGGAGGTGTCGCCTTGACAAGCTGGCTCCTTTCCTTACCATCAGACCCCACACAGTCTATTCTTTTTGGTAAATTTAAACCTCCTGCTAAACGAAATTCTGTTTTAAATGATTGTATAGTCACCAGATTTCCATATTCTCCTGTGGGGTCCACCTAATAAAAAGTGTAAATATGATAATAGGTCAGATATAATATTTGTGTTAAAAAAAAGAATTATATGACAATTTTAGTATTAAACAGAGAAGTGAATGACAATGTGCGATTGATTATGAACTGAAGTGCTTACTTTCTGTTTAAATGAAAGATTTGACATTGGAAAAACCTTAAAAAGTAATATAGGTAACACAATTTGACTTCCTATTATCTCTTAATGAAAGTAGCATATACAAAATTATAGTAGTGTACTGAGATGAATTTTAGCAAAGCACAGAAAGGAAGTTTTCCAGGTTTTCACTGATAAATATGGCATTTCCAGGAAATATACAGCAAAATAACTTTGCCACTATAGCTGGAAATACAGCAGTTAATCCATATGATGCAGCTACATTTCAAATCAAATAAGTACAATACTAAACACTGAGACCTGCAAACTTGACAGAGAGAATTACAATGTAGTAAAATGATTATTTCCTGAACTATAAGCTTTATTACTATATCTATCCCTGCCCACCTGCTACTTCTAACAATGAAGTAATAAACTGGCCCACAAAGTCTAATCATGTCATGTATACTATAGTTTATTACTATGATATATACCTTACTATGTAATACGATAACACATCACAGTGAACACATTCTAACGCATACAGAATTTTAAAAGCCAATATAAAATAATTAGGAACTTTCTTGCCAAGTTAAAAATTAATCTTGGCATAAGAACATGGAATATTTCCTTCTTTTGACCAATGAAGGTAACAGTCTACAGACCTTTATTAAAAAGACA
>JAQQAC010020932.1:0-11826 GCA_029783875.1 Phataginus tricuspis
GCACCCAGCCCCAAGTCGTCCTTTGCCAGGGAGGATGGGTGAGTGGCCCCTGCTAAGACACCATCACAGGGCTGCAGTTACCAGCCAAGGGAGCCTTACCTGGACCTCCAAAGAGGTGGGGTGGTTACACCAGGGAAGCCCACATTCACTGCTCTCTGCCGAGGCTGACACAGGTGGGAGTAAGACCCAGGGTTCTGGGCTTAGAGAGCCGCTCCTCCAGTTCGCCAAAGCCACCAGACTGAGTTCTTTGCCCAGCCTGCCCAGTCCAAGATGCTGCCACGCTGAGACAGAGCACCTGCCCCTCTGCCCTTTCTGGCTCACTGCATGCATATTTTGCTCACCCAGTGCCTTCCTCCCCCAGCATCCCCTGCAAGACCCCAAACACCTGCTGAGAGGGACCCTTCCTGGCCTCTTTGCCTGTCCTCCAGCTCTCATCTCAGAGCAGCTCCCGGGCCTGGGTGCTGCAGTGTAGCCGGAACCCTCATCTGATGCTTCAGAGGACCAGAGCCCTGAAAGCCACCTTCCTCCCCATACCAGCCAGGGCCTTTGGGGTCAGAAGAAGGTTGGGCACTGCAAAGCTCTGAGGCTCCTGAAATGATTTTTTTTTTTAAGAAAAATAGAAGAAATGTATCCACAGGGCTATACAAACATCGTAGAATATTTCCATGTATATTTGAACAAATTAGCTTTAACAAAAATGCAGTTTGCTATCCACATGATTATAGAATTCCTTGAAAGCTACTCTAATTTCTAATGCAACTGCTCGTGGTGAGGTCCTATTACAGCCACTTGGAGGTGACCTCTGTGGTCGGAGGAAGCCAAAATTGGGCTGAGAAGGGCCCAGCAGTGGTTGTCACATGGTCTGGAGGGGTGTGGGCAGTCAAGAGGCAGCCTTCAGGGAACCTTATTTGACTGGCAGTGTTTTTAACCCCTTGAATTCCCTGCCAGCTTTTTAAAATCAAGAGATGTCACACATAAAGCCACATCTTTGGCTTCTTTTGACAAATCCAGACCTGGGACACTGGGCTTACCTGTCCACATGGTACTACTTGGCTGGAGGCCAGCCCCTGCAGGCATTTATTTGTGAAAGTTGGTGGGAAAAACCAAGGATAAGGCCAGAGGAGCAAGCCCAACATTAGGGTCGAGGTGTGTCCTCATGGGTGCTGTATAGCACCACAGCTCATCTATAGGACTCTGCTTGGAACTTTTGTGAAACCTTCATCATGAGACATGTGTTCATACCTTTTGATTCGTAAAAGGAAACTGGGGAGCAGTGCAGAGAGAGTACACATTTTGTGGAAGAAATGTTAACAGAAAAAAATGCTTTTTTTTGCATTGGGGTTTGTGGGTGAGGGAACTGATAATTGATATTTTATGTATATTTCAAAGCTTTTGTATTGCAGTAGAGTGAAAAGCAGGCAGGATCTCAGTACAACAATCACAACTATGGGCCTTTAGTCTTTGAATGCACAGAACACCTTTAAAGAAAAGCCAATATGCTTGCCTTTGCTTTGTTTACATCAGTGCATTCTGATTTTGAGCCATCTATCCTATCTTTTCATGATAACCACTGTTTTAGGGGTTATGAAATTTAAAGTCTTTCACTCATGTGTGAACCAGCTAAATATTTCCAAGTATTTCTGTATTTGTAAAGAAAATGTAACCAGCTAGGTATTTGCCCTAACATAAGACTTCTTACTGTAGTCTCTGTTTTCAGAGTCAGAGTTGTTTCAAAGAAGTAGTTATTTCAGTCAAAGAAAAAAATGCCCTTGTCTTGGAACATTTTCCTCAGCCTCAAATCCAGCCCGGAAGCCCTGACGGATGGGAATCCTCAGCCCTTTCTTAAAAGGCCCAGCCTCTGTTAAGATTCGCCCCACTCACTGCTCCACGGATTCCACGTACATTAGTGAACTTCGGTCCTACCGGGGCAGGACGGTGAAGGGGGGCCCACGAGGGCTGCGGCTCCCGGGCCTGGCACCTGGTGGCCCTCGCCGATGCTCACAAATGCCGAATCCTGTCAGTGAGAGCCCACAGCTTTGAATACTATGCTGCTGTTCAAATGCACAAACTTGAGTTTGGAATCTTAATGGATGTTTTTGTTTTAACTGTGTGCGTGCGCGCGTGTGGTTTTGTAAATAGCGATTTGGTTCACAACAATCAAGTTTACGGTATAGTTTCCAATATGAAAGCTGCATGTCGGTTTTCCAGGGAACTCACCCGGATGCCCACAATACCCTCCTCACGGGCCTCTGCTCTCTCCCACCGCCGCGGCCCCCAGGATCCTCCCACTGCCTTTGCTCCACGTGCCCCGGGACTCTCTCTGACCATTGTCTAAACCAGTCCCCCAATCAGTCCCCAGCTGTTAGAGCGCGGGAGTGACGTTCCAAGGCCCCTCACGCAGTGGAAGGGAAGCAAATATTTACGGGTTACGTAAGAACAAGCTTCGGGACCCGAACTCGCGCGCCGCATAGCACCACGCGCGGGGAGACGCACGCCACTGTACGTGGCCCTCCGAGAGCCGCAGTTGCGAGCCCGTCTGCGCAGGCGCAGTCCGGCCAGCGGCGGTCGTGGCCTTTTCCCCGCCAGTCGGCGCTGGAGTGCGGCGTGGGAGGGTTTTGGGCGCGGAGGCGAGGCCAAGGCCCAAGGCTTTGCGAGGCCGAGCTTGGACTCCGAGCCCCGCAGCCTCGGATCCCGACAGGCGCAGGGCTAACGAGCACGGAAACGGCCAGAAGCGCGCGCGCCGCCCTCTGGGACATGTAGTTGGGCGCCCGCCCGCGCAGGCGCAGTCCGGTCTGGTGGCGGTCGCGGCCTTTGTGCTGCCCTCCGGCGGGTAAGTGAGATGGGGGCGGCCGGGCTGGGGAGGACTGCGCCGGGAGGAAGTCCAAGGTGTTCCCTGGGGCCCCGGCCGGGCTGCGTACCGCACCGCACGTCTGCGTCGAGGCCCTTTGGCTGCTTTGGGCCTGGATGGGTCGCTCGGGCGGTGGGGATGGAGGGGTCGTGTCCAGGGTTGGGTCCTGGCTTTGGCGGAAGTGTGCGGAGCCTCCCGGCCTCAGGGCCGCAGAGACTAGCTGTCCGGTCCGGGAAGAGGCGGGGGCCACCCTGCCGTGCATCGCTCCCCTGCTTTGATGGGACCTCCGCGGTTTAGAGAGTGGGGAAGGCCGAGGCCCCACCGTGGAGTCATTTCTGGAGCCTCACCGTTTTGAGGGGCTTCTGTCCCGAAAGGATGAAGGTGAGGGACAGCAAAAGTACAATATTTAATCGCAGCTGCGTTGGGCCCGGAAAACACTCCTTATGTTAAACTCTTGTTTGGCACTTACTGCGCATCAGGCACCATCAGATTCCTTCATTAATTCAGCAAACATAGACAGGTCTTAAGTCCAACAGCCCCAACCTCGGCTCTGTCTCCGGAGCCTGCAGGGGAGTCACGGAGATTATAAGAAACTCATCAGCATATCAGTGAACGAGATAACTCCCATCCTGGAAATAGCAGTGAAGACAATGGGGCACCTGCCGGATGGGGCGGAATCCAGTGTGCAAAAAGGCACGGTCATTAAGGGAAGGTTCTGAGAGGCAAAGAAAATGCATACTACCTTTGGCGGGAGCTTCATTTGGGGCTGTCAGGCAGAGGTGAGCTTGTAGACTACTGGAAACGGCCCTGCATGTAGTAGGCACTGAATAGATGCTCAAAGCAAGAGGCTTCTCTCCCAGCACCAGCCACCTTCATGTGTATACTGCTGGCTGCCGGGCTCCATTTTTCAGCCATTTTCACACTTTAATTCCCAGTCATCTCCGTGCTGGGTCACCACCCTCATTTTACAGGAGAGGGAAATATACACACCAAATAGTGCCCAAAGACCCCTGAAATGTCTGGCTTTCTGACATGGTAGCAGAAATAGTCATCGTCCTGGGAATCATCTGTGTAACTGGGGGTGTGCCCCTTGCCCACCCTGGTGCTCAGTTTTCCTCTCTGTGGAGTGAGGTAAGAAAATTTGAGATCAGCCTTCAACAGTTTTTGGAATAGCACAAAACAGGTGCTTGGAAAACACCAAGCTGGGGGGACCACTGCTGTGGGGTGCTGGGCTCCAGGCTCTGGCTGCCTCGGCTCCTCCCACCTGCACACAGGGTTTCCAAGGCTTGGGGGTCTCTGGCCACTACAAGCGTGTGCCCAGACTCTCATATCCCCCTGTCCCCCCAGAGCTGCCTGCAGAGGGGCTGGCTGTTCACACAAGAAGTCAGAGGAGGAGGGAATGACCGCCGGGCTCCTTACTGCTGGGGCCCTGGTGAGTACACTGCCACCCTCAAGCTCCAGCCTCCCAGGCCCTGGCCTGGCATCCCTGCCAGGCTTATTCTGCCCTCAGGGCCTTTGCCCACAGTTTGCCCCCTGCCCAGAGTGTCCTTTAGCTAGCTCCATATCCCCTTCCAGATCTCACACCTCACCACTTCTGAAAGGCCCTCCCAGATTCCCCCACATGCCCTGTGCTGCCCTGCCAGATGTCACTCGTCCATCCCACTGATGTGTCTGGCACTTCCTCAGCACAGGTTTCTAGGTTCCAGCTCACCCGACATTCAGTCACTTCGCAGATATGTACTGATCACCTGATAATGACCAGGCACCATCCCAGAAACTGCAGGTGCACGAACAGACAAGACCAGCAGAAATCACCATCCCTGTGGGGCTCATGGTCCATGTGAGGAATGTAGACATGCCAGGTGTTGTGCAGGGAAATGAGGTCCAGAAGAGGATGGGCTTGGGACCAGGCATTAACCAGTACAGCGGGGAGGCCTCCCTGCAGAGACTCCCAAGCAGAAAACTGCAGGAGAGGAAAGCATGAGATCGAGGTCCACAGGACGCATGCACCAGGCAGACAGAGCAGCTGAGTGAAGGCCTGGAAGTGGGACCGTGCCAGGCGCTCCGTGATAGGCAGGCACACATGTAGCAGGAAGACCAAGAATAAGGTCTAGGCCAGCTGCATGGGGCTTGGGGCCTTGGGAAGCCCTTTCTGCCTGTACAAAGGCCCAGCACACAGTAGGTGCTTGGTAAATGGGTTGAATAGTGAATGTTCTGAACCTATGGTCAGTGCCGCACGTGTCACCCTATTCAACCCCACATCAGCCCCATGAGGCGGGAATGAGGAGGAAACCAGAGGCAAACCACTTCCCTGAGGCCCCGCAGCTGGGGGTGGCTGAGCCAGGCCTGGGCTCGGGAGGCCTGGGCCCAGCTTGGACCATCTGCCCCTCTGAGGCCCCTGGCACCCAAGGCACATCATACTGCTGCCTTTGCGGCTCTTCCAGATCTCCACGTGTCCCTCCCACTTTCTCCAGAGCGCTGATCCCTTCGGGGACTTTAATTTTTGCCATCTTCCTAACCCTGCAACCAGCACGGGAGCACCCTGAGGCTGGGTGTGTGTCTCTTGTTTGAATAGCATCTGCAGTACCCAAAAGAGTGACCTGTATTCAGTAGGATTCTGTGGATAACCACTGAGCAAGACCTACTGAGTCTGGAAAAATTGAGGAAATAGGGAAAGTTGGTGAAATAAAACCTCCCTGAGCCCCCAGCACACCTCTCTGAATGGTGGCTCCCACAGGCAAAGCACCCAGTCTGTACTGGGCACAGGGACCTGCTTCATGTGAATTCCATCCCTTCTCCTAGCAGCCCTCTCAGGCAATTCTCATCACCTTACAAAAGAGGGCTGATTGGCATGGAACAGTTCAAAAGATGTGCTTGAGCCTGGGGTCTGAATCCTGACCATTTGGGTCCAGGACCAGGTCTACACAGCATCGCCCACCAAGGGCCCTCTCTCTCCCTCTGCTGCCCGTGAACTCCCCTCTGGTTGGAGAAATTCTGGTGGAGGCAGATTCTGCCTGCTGGGGCAGGGACCAAGATTCGTGCACCCTTGTGTCCCCGCCTCCCCAGCATGCAGCTCTGACACCCAGATTCAAGGTGAGGCCATCAGCTTGCCTCTGCCCCCTAGCCTTCCACAGTGCTTGATTTTGTGGGAAGAAGATCCCTTTGTGGAGGATGTCTGCACCGAACCCTCACACGCCTTGAAGAAAATCCTAAGTTCCCTGTCCATTCATGGAAGGATCTGGCCTCCTGTGGGAATGGCAGAAAACATGAGCAAGTGTGATAATGATGGGTAGTGCCCCAGAAACCGCCCCACGCTCCCAGAACCCAGGATTGGCCTTTCTTTTTTGAGTATTGTGTTTTACCCCGATATTTAAATGTCCAAAATTAGAGGCGAGGAAACCATCTCCAGAAGTCTGCCACTGGGGGCTCCCGCGTGTTTCATCACCCTTGTTCCCACCTCTCTCTCCCCAGCTCCTCTTTGTGTTTAGGCATCATTCACGCACAGCGTAGGCGTGTGCACGCAGCGTGGTGAGTCCCGACGCCAGCGGACATTCCAGCGGTGCTGCAGGAGGCTCTCAGCCCCCGGGGCTCTTCCAGGCTCCACTTTTGTTTGACACTCTTCTGGCCTCATGGATCCTGTGCTTGGCCGAAGAGGAACCAGATGGGAGGGTCAGAGCTCCTTGCCTGCCCACAAGGCCCAGAACCCCATTCCAACCCCCACAGCCTGTTTTTCTCACTTATCCTTCAGGGAGATGGCTCGGCTGCATGGTCAGTAGTGGGCACTGGACCCAGACTCCCCAAGTTTGAATGCTGGCTCAGCCCTTTTCTCACTAGGTGGTTTTAGGCAACTTCATTGGCGTCCTCCTCAGATAAACGGTAGGTGGATGTGATCATCCACGGCCTGGGGTTAAGTGAGCAGTGTTTGTGTATCTCATGGCATAATGCTTGGCCCAGTTCAGACGCCATCTGTGCATTTGCTCTGAATTTGTTTAAGGTTCACAGATTTTCTTAATGTTGTAGTCAAAAACATGATATTTTCCATGATGATTTCTAGATGAGTTGGTTGATTTATCTTTGAAGGCCACACAATGATATTCTTATTATAAAAAATGTCAAGCAACACTTAGAAAGTCTCCCTGGTGTCCCGGCCCCTTCCCAGGCTCTCCTCCAAAGCTGCCACTGGTATCACTTTGGTGAGCCTCGTTTTCCTGTGTCATGCACACTTCAGATAGGTCGGAATGCGCTCTGTTTCCTTCGGTTCTCCATTACCGCTACTGTGCTAGGGGTGTGGCCTGCTTCTTCCAGCTGGAAGCTCATTCACCAGCTCTGTCGCTGTGCATTCCATCATGTGCTTGGCGGCAGGCGGCTCTGCTATGTGGGTGAACCTGACTTTGGCTGCGCCCCTCCTGATGGGCAGCTAGGCTGCTGCCGTCTGGCCTGGTACGAGCAGACAGTGCAGCAGGGGAGGCTCTGGGGGTGGGGATGAGAGGGAGGAGATGGCTGGAAAAGCATCTGTGTGCATTTTTAAAAACCAGTTACAAAAGTAGTTCACGCCTGTGCACTAATCCGTCTCCTCTCTTGAAAGGCCGCGTTTCTTTGTCCTGTTGTTTGCCTTTTTCTTACCGATTTGCCGGCTCTTCACATGTGCTGGCTGCTAATCCTTTTCTTTCCATTTATATTGCAAATATTAGTTCTGCTGTCATAGGTCCTTCAAGTGGCTTGTAATGACTATATTTAGAAGTCATAACTTATTGTTAAATGTATTTTTTTTTTACAATTTATTTTATTTTAGTATCATTAACCTACAATTACATGAGCAATATTGTGATGATTAAACTACCCCCTTCATCAGGTTCCCCCCACCAACCCTATTACAGTCACTGTCCATCAGTGTAGTGAGATGAGAATCACTACTTGTCTTCTCTGAGCTGTACAGTCCCCCCCCGTGCCCCCCCACCCTATGTCTGCCAATCGTAATGCCCCTTTTACCCTCTTATCCCTCCCATCCCTCCCCAGTCCCTTTCCCTTTGGTAACTATTAGTCCGTTCTTAGGTTCTGTGAGTCTGCTACTGTTTTGTTCCTTCAGTTTTTTTTTTCTTTGTTCTTATACTCCACATATGAGTGATATCATTTGGTACTTGTCTTCTTCAGCCTGGCTTATTTCACTGAGCATAATACCCTCCAGCTCCATCCATGTTGTTGCAAATGGTAGGATTTGTTTTCTTCTTATGGCTGAATAATATTCCATTGTGTATATGTACCACATCTTCTTAATCCGTTCATCTACTGATGGGCACTTAGGTTGCTTCCATTTCTTGGCTATTGTAAATAGTGCTGCAATAAACATAGGGGTGCATCTGTCTTTTTGAAACTGGGCTGCTGCGTTCTTGGGGTAAATTCCTAGGAGTGGGATTCCTGGGTCATATGGTATTTCTATTTTGAGTTTTTTGAGGAACCTCCATACTGCTTTCCACAATGGTTGAACTAATTTGCATTCCCACCAGCAATGTAGGAGGGTTCCCCTCTCTCCACATCCTCGCCAACATTTGTTGTTGTTTGTGTTTTGGATGTTGGCCATTGTTAAATATATTTTATTATTGATTCTGTAACAAGTCCCAACAGATTCAGTGGCTTAAAACCACACATATTTAGTGTTTTATCAGTCTGGAGGTGAGAAGTCTGAAGTGCCATCTCGCTGGCTAAAATCAAGGTGTGGGCAGGGCAGGACTCCTCCGGAGGCCCCGGGGAGGGGCCGCTTCCTTGCCTCTTCCAGCTTCCAGAGACCACCACCACCACTCCTCGGCCCCTCAGAGCCGACACTGGCTAGTTGAGTTGTCCTCACATCTCATTACTGTGACATGGGCTTTTCTTCCTCCCTCTTCCTCACTGAAACACCCTTGTGATTATTCAGGCTCTGCCAGGATTTTTCAGGGTGATTTTATTTAATATCTGACTAGTAACTAATTCCTTAATCTGCAGTCTTAACTTCTCCTTGTCACATTATCCAGAGATTAGAATGTGAACATCTTTGGAAAGCCAGTGTTCTGCCTCCCATACTCAGTTTTCCTCTTTCTGAATTGTAGTGTTTTATTTCTTATTTGTGAGGATTTTTTCCACCCCCAGTTTATGAAATTAATAGCCTATACTTTTCCAATGTTTTCATTTTTATATTTAGCTCTTTTAAGATTTCTGGGATTTATTTATGGTGTGGGTGGAGATACAGTGATTTTTCCCCTAAACAGATGGCTAGTTGACCCAGTGTGCCCAGTGATTTGAAATGCTTCCACTACCACACTGACTTCCCACTTATACAGGGTTCATCATATCTCTAATTTACATAGTGAACAGATACTTAATAAAATTACCTAGATTCAAGTCTCGGACTTGTTGCTTACCAGCTTTATAACTTCGGGCAAGACATACAAGCTCCTCTAGCCTCAGTAAAATGAGCTCACGCAAGCCTCACACGCATGGGCCTCTGACAAGGTTGCTGACGAGATTAAGTGTGATGAAGAATTGGTCCAGGGCCTGGCCCAGGCAATGTGGACATGGCTTTATTGAGTCAGTTTTTAGTCTTCTATAACTCATCTAGAATATATTCTGGGGTGTGGCAGAAGGTGAGGATGTACGTAGATTTTACCCCCTAGGCTGAACCGTTATCACCAATATGTTTTCTGGGCAGTCTTTCTCTTTCTAACTAATCTGGGCTTCTTCTTTCCTATAGTAAGGCCTAGTTTGAAACTGAGCTATTTCACTGAGCCCATTTCCCTACCCACTACACATAGTTTTAGTTATTGTCGTCTTAAATATTTTTTAACATCTGGGGAAGCCTAGTCCCGCTCTAGTGATGCTTAATCACCACACCCCAGGGTTTAGGTCATCCTAAAAGAGCATGACAGCCATTGTCATCTTTCCCCCAGTCGGCCAGACGTGGTCATATAGATGAAGGAGGCGTATTTAGCATAGACAGCAGGTAGAAGCTGCCTTCTCTTCCCTGAGGCAGTGAACATCCTTCCTGACTCATGTCTGTCACTCATTGTTTGATGTGGTTGGTCTCTGTTATTGGTTTGTAGGGGCTTTTTGTGTATTAAGGACAGAAATTAGTGTCCCAACTACATCACGTGTTGCACATATATTTCCCAGTTGGCCATCCGTTCATAAGATTTATGGTAGTCTTTGCAGTGGGTACATTTTAATTTTGTTGAATATCTCAACCCTTTTTTTTTTGGAGAGGAGTGTGGTAATCAGAATTCTAAGATGGCCCCCAAGATTTCCTAGTGTGCACGCCCTGCATAATCCCCACAACCTGTTAATATGGTGAGGTAGCACTCTTGTGACTATGTTATGTAATAGAACATGATTGGTTTGAAGAAAAGGAGATTAGGTGGGTCTGACCTAATCACATGAGCCCTTTAAAAGCAGAGTTTTCCATGGCTGGTTGTAGAAGAAGTTGGAGAGATGAATTCTGGCTTGCCCAGGAAAAAACAAATATCCACATTGTGAGCTGTCAACAGAATGGGGTGGCCTCTAGGAGCTGAGAGTGACCTCTGGCTAATAGCTAGCAGGAAAATGAGAACCTCAATCCTACAACCTCAAAGAACTGATTTCTGTTGACACAAATGGGTCTTGAAGCAGATTTTCCCCAAGATCCTCCAGAAAAGAACACAATCTGGTCACTTTTAGCCCATGAGACCTGAGCAGCAAACTCAGCCATGTTGTGTTGGAGTCGTGACCTGCAGAACTATGAGGTAGTAAGTGAGCATTGTTTTAGACACTATGGGTCAATATATGCACCAATGGATAACTAATGCAAGCGGAGGGGAGCATCACGGTTTTGTGTTATTAGGTGATCTCTACCCCAAGATGTTAAAAACTTTTTTTTCAAGGGCTTTGTTTCACTCATTTTATATATGTATCTTGAATCTGCCAGGATATTATTTTGGCCATAAGAGTGAGGCAGGGATCTATCAGTTTTCCAGATGCTTCTTTCTCGCACTGCCCAGGTATAGCTGCCCACTCCCAGGGGCCACCCATGCAAGAGCAGTTCCCCACAGACCTGAATTTGCCAAGGACAGACCACCCCTTTATTGTTGACTAGCATTTCTTATTTCAAGAGACTTTTCTCCAGCCAGATTGCTGGAAGATGGGAGTACAGCCCCTTATATCCTGAGACCCCCCCTTCATCCAGCAGGGCCCCCAGGTCTCACAGGAGAAACCTGACCTGAATCCCCAAATCTGAGAGAACGTCCTCCTGCCCAGCTTGACTGATGTTTCCACTCACCAGATGCTCCCAGCAGCACCCAGAGCCAGGCGCCTGGCTGAGGACACTTGCATGTGATGTTTCCGGAGCAAGTGACCTTTGAGGACGTGGTCGTGGACTTCACCCGGGAGGAGTGGGGGCAGCTGGAGCCTGCCCAGAGGACCCTGTACCGTGACGTGATGCTGGAGACCATCAGGCTCCTGGTCTCCATGGGTGTGGCTGCGCCTGTGCCCCCAGGGCTCTGCCCCTGGCACAGTTTCTAATTCTGGGTTAAAAGTGGGAGTAGGTCTAGGCCTTAGATGCCTGGGGTGTGTCTTGGGCTTCAGTGACCTGGCTATTTCAGTGTAGAGAATAAGGACATTTTGGTTGCAAGTTACAGATCCCACCTGAAAATATCAGAAGCAGGAAATCATGGAGTAAAAGGGACATTCTGGGTCCCATGATCACAGACTCCCAGAGTAGACCTGGGCCTCCTGTGTTTCTGTCAGGAGGCCCTTCTCTTCACTTCCTCCCTCTGCACCTCTTTCTGCTTCTAGTCACATACTGGCTCCTCTGAAGGTGACAAGACAGCTGCCAGGATACCTCTTCTGGATCTGAGACCCGCAGAAAAGACAGGATCTGTGTCCTGGGAGCCCATCAAAGGTCTCTGGGGTGTCTTGGTTTGGCAGCCCGGTGCCGTCCACACTGGACGTTGTTGCTAGTGGGCAGAGAAAGAAGC
>JAQQAC010020933.1:0-11825 GCA_029783875.1 Phataginus tricuspis
GCACCCAGCCCCAAGTCGTCCTTTGCCAGGGAGGATGGGTGAGTGGCTCCTGCTAAGACACCATCACAGGGCTGCAGTTACCAGCCAAGGGAGCCTTACCTGGACCTCCAAAGAGGTGGGGTGGTTACACCAGGGAAGCCCACATTCACTGCTCTCTGCCGAGGCTGACACAGGTGGGAGTAAGACCCAGGGTTCTGGGCTTAGAGAGCCGCTCCTCCAGTTCACCAAAGCCACCAGACTGAGTTCTTTGCCCAGCCTGCCCAGTCCAAGATGCTGCCACGCTGAGACAGAGCACCTGCCCCTCTGCCCTTTCTGGCTCACTGCATGCATATTTTGCTCACCCAGTGCCTTCCTCCCCCAGCATCCCCTGCAAGACCCCAAACACCTGCTGAGAGGGACCCTTCCTGGCCTCTTTGCCTGTCCTCCAGCTCTCATCTCAGAGCAGCTCCCGGGCCTGGGTGCTGCAGTGTAGCCAGAACCCTCATCTGATGCTTCAGAGGACCAGAGCCCTGAAAGCCACCTTCCTCCCCATACCAGCCAGGGCCTTTGGGGTCAGAAGAAGGTTGGGCACTGCAAAGCTCTGAGGCTCCTGAAATGATTTTTTTTTTTAAGAAAAATAGAAGAAATGTATCCACAGGGCTATACAAACATCGTAGAATATTTCCATGTATATTTGAACAAATTAGCTTTAACAAAAATGCAGTTTGCTATCCACATGATTATAGAATTCCTTGAAAGCTACTCTAATTTCTAATGCAACTGCTCGTGGTGAGGTCCTATTACAGCCACTTGGAGGTGACCTCTGTGGTCGGAGGAAGCCAAAATTGGGCTGAGAAGGGCCCAGCAGTGGTTGTCACATGGTCTGGAGGGGTGTGGGCAGTCAAGAGGCAGCCTTCAGGGAACCTTATTTGACTGGCAGTGTTTTTAACCCCTTGAATTCCCTGCCAGCTTTTTAAAATCAAGAGATGTCACACATAAAGCCACATCTTTGGCTTCTTTTGACAAATCCAGACCTGGGACACTGGGCTTACCTGTCCACATGGTACTACTTGGCTGGAGGCCAGCCCCTGCAGGCATTTATTTGTGAAAGTTGGTGGGAAAAACCAAGGATAAGGCCAGAGGAGCAAGCCCAACATTAGGGTCGAGGTGTGTCCTCATGGGTGCTGTATAGCACCACAGCTCATCTATAGGACTCTGCTTGGAACTTTTGTGAAACCTTCATCATGAGACATGTGTTCATACCTTTTGATTCGTAAAAGGAAACTGGGGAGCAGTGCAGAGAGAGTACACATTTTGTGGAAGAAATGTTAACAGAAAAAAATGCTTTTTTTTGCATTGGGGTTTGTGGGTGAGGGAACTGATAATTGATATTTTATGTATATTTCAAAGCTTTTGTATTGCAGTAGAGTGAAAAGCAGGCAGGATCTCAGTACAACAATCACAACTATGGGCCTTTAGTCTTTGAATGCACAGAACACCTTTAAAGAAAAGCCAATATGCTTGCCTTTGCTTTGTTTACATCAGTGCATTCTGATTTTGAGCCATCTATCCTATCTTTTCATGATAACCACTGTTTTAGGGGTTATGAAATTTAAAGTCTTTCACTCATGTGTGAACCAGCTAAATATTTCCAAGTATTTCTGTATTTGTAAAGAAAATGTAACCAGCTAGGTATTTGCCCTAACATAAGACTTCTTACTGTAGTCTCTGTTTTCAGAGTCAGAGTTGTTTCAAAGAAGTAGTTATTTCAGTCAAAGAAAAAAATGCCCTTGTCTTGGAACATTTTCCTCAGCCTCAAATCCAGCCCGGAAGCCCTGACGGATGGGAATCCTCAGCCCTTTCTTAAAAGGCCCAGCCTCTGTTAAGATTCGCCCCACTCACTGCTCCACGGATTCCACGTACATTAGTGAACTTCGGTCCTACCGGGGCAGGACGGTGAAGGGGGGCCCACGAGGGCTGCGGCTCCCGGGCCTGGCACCTGGTGGCCCTCGCCGATGCTCACAAATGCCGAATCCTGTCAGTGAGAGCCCACAGCTTTGAATACTATGCTGCTGTTCAAATGCACAAACTTGAGTTTGGAATCTTAATGGATGTTTTTGTTTTAACTGTGTGCGTGCGCGCGTGTGGTTTTGTAAATAGCGATTTGGTTCACAACAATCAAGTTTACGGTATAGTTTCCAATATGAAAGCTGCATGTCGGTTTTCCAGGGAACTCACCCGGATGCCCACAATACCCTCCTCACGGGCCTCTGCTCTCTCCCACCGCCGCGGCCCCCAGGATCCTCCCACTGCCTTTGCTCCACGTGCCCCGGGACTCTCTCTGACCATTGTCTAAACCAGTCCCCCAATCAGTCCCCAGCTGTTAGAGCGCGGGAGTGACGTTCCAAGGCCCCTCACGCAGTGGAAGGGAAGCAAATATTTACGGGTTACGTAAGAACAAGCTTCGGGACCCGAACTCGCGCGCCGCATAGCACCACGCGCGGGGAGACGCACGCCACTGTACGTGGCCCTCCGAGAGCCGCAGTTGCGAGCCCGTCTGCGCAGGCGCAGTCCGGCCAGCGGCGGTCGTGGCCTTTTCCCCGCCAGTCGGCGCTGGAGTGCGGCGTGGGAGGGTTTTGGGCGCGGAGGCGAGGCCAAGGCCCAAGGCTTTGCGAGGCCGAGCTTGGACTCCGAGCCCCGCAGCCTCGGATCCCGACAGGCGCAGGGCTAACGAGCACGGAAACGGCCAGAAGCGCGCGCGCCGCCCTCTGGGACATGTAGTTGGGCGCCCGCCCGCGCAGGCGCAGTCCGGTCTGGTGGCGGTCGCGGCCTTTGTGCTGCCCTCCGGCGGGTAAGTGAGATGGGGGCGGCCGGGCTGGGGAGGACTGCGCCGGGAGGAAGTCCAAGGTGTTCCCTGGGGCCCCGGCCGGGCTGCGTACCGCACCGCACGTCTGCGTCGAGGCCCTTTGGCTGCTTTGGGCCTGGATGGGTCGCTCGGGCGGTGGGGATGGAGGGGTCGTGTCCAGGGTTGGGTCCTGGCTTTGGCGGAAGTGTGCGGAGCCTCCCGGCCTCAGGGCCGCAGAGACTAGCTGTCCGGTCCGGGAAGAGGCGGGGGCCACCCTGCCGTGCATCGCTCCCCTGCTTTGATGGGACCTCCGCGGTTTAGAGAGTGGGGAAGGCCGAGGCCCCACCGTGGAGTCATTTCTGGAGCCTCACCGTTTTGAGGGGCTTCTGTCCCGAAAGGATGAAGGTGAGGGACAGCAAAAGTACAATATTTAATCGCAGCTGCGTTGGGCCCGGAAAACACTCCTTATGTTAAACTCTTGTTTGGCACTTACTGCGCATCAGGCACCATCAGATTCCTTCATTAATTCAGCAAACATAGACAGGTCTTAAGTCCAACAGCCCCAACCTCGGCTCTGTCTCCGGAGCCTGCAGGGGAGTCACGGAGATTATAAGAAACTCATCAGCATATCAGTGAACGAGATAACTCCCATCCTGGAAATAGCAGTGAAGACAATGGGGCACCTGCCGGATGGGGCGGAATCCAGTGTGCAAAAAGGCACGGTCATTAAGGGAAGGTTCTGAGAGGCAAAGAAAATGCATACTACCTTTGGCGGGAGCTTCATTTGGGGCTGTCAGGCAGAGGTGAGCTTGTAGACTACTGGAAACGGCCCTGCATGTAGTAGGCACTGAATAGATGCTCAAAGCAAGAGGCTTCTCTCCCAGCACCAGCCACCTTCATGTGTATACTGCTGGCTGCCGGGCTCCATTTTTCAGCCATTTTCACACTTTAATTCCCAGTCATCTCCGTGCTGGGTCACCACCCTCATTTTACAGGAGAGGGAAATATACACACCAAATAGTGCCCAAAGACCCCTGAAATGTCTGGCTTTCTGACATGGTAGCAGAAATAGTCATCGTCCTGGGAATCATCTGTGTAACTGGGGGTGTGCCCCTTGCCCACCCTGGTGCTCAGTTTTCCTCTCTGTGGAGTGAGGTAAGAAAATTTGAGATCAGCCTTCAACAGTTTTTGGAATAGCACAAAACAGGTGCTTGGAAAACACCAAGCTGGGGGGACCACTGCTGTGGGGTGCTGGGCTCCAGGCTCTGGCTGCCTCGGCTCCTCCCACCTGCACACAGGGTTTCCAAGGCTTGGGGGTCTCTGGCCACTACAAGCGTGTGCCCAGACTCTCATATCCCCCTGTCCCCCCAGAGCTGCCTGCAGAGGGGCTGGCTGTTCACACAAGAAGTCAGAGGAGGAGGGAATGACCGCCGGGCTCCTTACTGCTGGGGCCCTGGTGAGTACACTGCCACCCTCAAGCTCCAGCCTCCCAGGCCCTGGCCTGGCATCCCTGCCAGGCTTATTCTGCCCTCAGGGCCTTTGCCCACAGTTTGCCCCCTGCCCAGAGTGTCCTTTAGCTAGCTCCATATCCCCTTCCAGATCTCACACCTCACCACTTCTGAAAGGCCCTCCCAGATTCCCCCACATGCCCTGTGCTGCCCTGCCAGATGTCACTCGTCCATCCCACTGATGTGTCTGGCACTTCCTCAGCACAGGTTTCTAGGTTCCAGCTCACCCGACATTCAGTCACTTCGCAGATATGTACTGATCACCTGATAATGACCAGGCACCATCCCAGAAACTGCAGGTGCACGAACAGACAAGACCAGCAGAAATCACCATCCCTGTGGGGCTCATGGTCCATGTGAGGAATGTAGACATGCCAGGTGTTGTGCAGGGAAATGAGGTCCAGAAGAGGATGGGCTTGGGACCAGGCATTAACCAGTACAGCGGGGAGGCCTCCCTGCAGAGACTCCCAAGCAGAAAACTGCAGGAGAGGAAAGCATGAGATCGAGGTCCACAGGACGCATGCACCAGGCAGACAGAGCAGCTGAGTGAAGGCCTGGAAGTGGGACCGTGCCAGGCGCTCCGTGATAGGCAGGCACACATGTAGCAGGAAGACCAAGAATAAGGTCTAGGCCAGCTGCATGGGGCTTGGGGCCTTGGGAAGCCCTTTCTGCCTGTACAAAGGCCCAGCACACAGTAGGTGCTTGGTAAATGGGTTGAATAGTGAATGTTCTGAACCTATGGTCAGTGCCGCACGTGTCACCCTATTCAACCCCACATCAGCCCCATGAGGCGGGAATGAGGAGGAAACCAGAGGCAAACCACTTCCCTGAGGCCCCGCAGCTGGGGGTGGCTGAGCCAGGCCTGGGCTCGGGAGGCCTGGGCCCAGCTTGGACCATCTGCCCCTCTGAGGCCCCTGGCACCCAAGGCACATCATACTGCTGCCTTTGCGGCTCTTCCAGATCTCCACGTGTCCCTCCCACTTTCTCCAGAGCGCTGATCCCTTCGGGGACTTTAATTTTTGCCATCTTCCTAACCCTGCAACCAGCACGGGAGCACCCTGAGGCTGGGTGTGTGTCTCTTGTTTGAATAGCATCTGCAGTACCCAAAAGAGTGACCTGTATTCAGTAGGATTCTGTGGATAACCACTGAGCAAGACCTACTGAGTCTGGAAAAATTGAGGAAATAGGGAAAGTTGGTGAAATAAAACCTCCCTGAGCCCCCAGCACACCTCTCTGAATGGTGGCTCCCACAGGCAAAGCACCCAGTCTGTACTGGGCACAGGGACCTGCTTCATGTGAATTCCATCCCTTCTCCTAGCAGCCCTCTCAGGCAATTCTCATCACCTTACAAAAGAGGGCTGATTGGCATGGAACAGTTCAAAAGATGTGCTTGAGCCTGGGGTCTGAATCCTGACCATTTGGGTCCAGGACCAGGTCTACACAGCATCGCCCACCAAGGGCCCTCTCTCTCCCTCTGCTGCCCGTGAACTCCCCTCTGGTTGGAGAAATTCTGGTGGAGGCAGATTCTGCCTGCTGGGGCAGGGACCAAGATTCGTGCACCCTTGTGTCCCCGCCTCCCCAGCATGCAGCTCCGACACCCAGATTCAAGGTGAGGCCATCAGCTTGCCTCTGCCCCCTAGCCTTCCACAGTGCTTGATTTTGTGGGAAGAAGATCCCTTTGTGGAGGATGTCTGCACCGAACCCTCACACGCCTTGAAGAAAATCCTAAGTTCCCTGTCCATTCATGGAAGGATCTGGCCTCCTGTGGGAATGGCAGAAAACATGAGCAAGTGTGATAATGATGGGTAGTGCCCCAGAAACCGCCCCACGCTCCCAGAACCCAGGATTGGCCTTTCTTTTTTGAGTATTGTGTTTTACCCCGATATTTAAATGTCCAAAATTAGAGGCGAGGAAACCATCTCCAGAAGTCTGCCACTGGGGGCTCCCGCGTGTTTCATCACCCTTGTTCCCACCTCTCTCTCCCCAGCTCCTCTTTGTGTTTAGGCATCATTCACGCACAGCGTAGGCGTGTGCACGCAGCGTGGTGAGTCCCGACGCCAGCGGACATTCCAGCGGTGCTGCAGGAGGCTCTCAGCCCCCGGGGCTCTTCCAGGCTCCACTTTTGTTTGACACTCTTCTGGCCTCATGGATCCTGTGCTTGGCCGAAGAGGAACCAGATGGGAGGGTCAGAGCTCCTTGCCTGCCCACAAGGCCCAGAACCCCATTCCAACCCCCACAGCCTGTTTTTCTCACTTATCCTTCAGGGAGATGGCTCGGCTGCATGGTCAGTAGTGGGCACTGGACCCAGACTCCCCAAGTTTGAATGCTGGCTCAGCCCTTTTCTCACTAGGTGGTTTTAGGCAACTTCATTGGCGTCCTCCTCAGATAAACGGTAGGTGGATGTGATCATCCACGGCCTGGGGTTAAGTGAGCAGTGTTTGTGTATCTCATGGCATAATGCTTGGCCCAGTTCAGACGCCATCTGTGCATTTGCTCTGAATTTGTTTAAGGTTCACAGATTTTCTTAATGTTGTAGTCAAAAACATGATATTTTCCATGATGATTTCTAGATGAGTTGGTTGATTTATCTTTGAAGGCCACACAATGATATTCTTATTATAAAAAATGTCAAGCAACACTTAGAAAGTCTCCCTGGTGTCCCGGCCCCTTCCCAGGCTCTCCTCCAAAGCTGCCACTGGTATCACTTTGGTGAGCCTCGTTTTCCTGTGTCATGCACACTTCAGATAGGTCGGAATGCGCTCTGTTTCCTTCGGTTCTCCATTACCGCTACTGTGCTAGGGGTGTGGCCTGCTTCTTCCAGCTGGAAGCTCATTCACCAGCTCTGTCGCTGTGCATTCCATCATGTGCTTGGCGGCAGGCGGCTCTGCTATGTGGGTGAACCTGACTTTGGCTGCGCCCCTCCTGATGGGCAGCTAGGCTGCTGCCGTCTGGCCTGGTACGAGCAGACAGTGCAGCAGGGGAGGCTCTGGGGGTGGGGATGAGAGGGAGGAGATGGCTGGAAAAGCATCTGTGTGCATTTTTAAAAACCAGTTACAAAAGTAGTTCACGCCTGTGCACTAATCCGTCTCCTCTCTTGAAAGGCCGCGTTTCTTTGTCCTGTTGTTTGCCTTTTTCTTACCGATTTGCCGGCTCTTCACATGTGCTGGCTGCTAATCCTTTTCTTTCCATTTATATTGCAAATATTAGTTCTGCTGTCATAGGTCCTTCAAGTGGCTTGTAATGACTATATTTAGAAGTCATAACTTATTGTTAAATGTATTTTTTTTTTACACTTTATTTTATTTTAGTATCATTAACCTACAATTACATGAGCAATATTGTGATGATTAAACTACCCCCTTCATCAGGTTCCCCCCACCAACCCTATTACAGTCACTGTCCATCAGTGTAGTGAGATGAGAATCACTACTTGTCTTCTCTGAGCTGTACAGTCCCCCCCCGTGCCCCCCCACCCTATGTCTGCCAATCGTAATGCCCCTTTTACCCTCTTATCCCTCCCATCCCTCCCCAGTCCCTTTCCCTTTGGTAACTATTAGTCCGTTCTTAGGTTCTGTGAGTCTGCTACTGTTTTGTTCCTTCAGTTTTTTTTTTCTTTGTTCTTATACTCCACATATGAGTGATATCATTTGGTACTTGTCTTCTTCAGCCTGGCTTATTTCACTGAGCATAATACCCTCCAGCTCCATCCATGTTGTTGCAAATGGTAGGATTTGTTTTCTTCTTATGGCTGAATAATATTCCATTGTGTATATGTACCACATCTTCTTAATCCGTTCATCTACTGATGGGCACTTAGGTTGCTTCCATTTCTTGGCTATTGTAAATAGTGCTGCAATAAACATAGGGGTGCATCTGTCTTTTTGAAACTGGGCTGCTGCGTTCTTGGGGTAAATTCCTAGGAGTGGGATTCCTGGGTCATATGGTATTTCTATTTTGAGTTTTTTGAGGAACCTCCATACTGCTTTCCACAATGGTTGAACTAATTTGCATTCCCACCAGCAATGTAGGAGGGTTCCCCTCTCTCCACATCCTCGCCAACATTTGTTGTTGTTTGTGTTTTGGATGTTGGCCATTGTTAAATATATTTTATTATTGATTCTGTAACAAGTCCCAACAGATTCAGTGGCTTAAAACCACACATATTTAGTGTTTTATCAGTCTGGAGGTGAGAAGTCTGAAGTGCCATCTCGCTGGCTAAAATCAAGGTGTGGGCAGGGCAGGACTCCTCCGGAGGCCCCGGGGAGGGGCCGCTTCCTTGCCTCTTCCAGCTTCCAGAGACCACCACCACCACTCCTCGGCCCCTCAGAGCCGACACTGGCTAGTTGAGTTGTCCTCACATCTCATTACTGTGACATGGGCTTTTCTTCCTCCCTCTTCCTCACTGAAACACCCTTGTGATTATTCAGGCTCTGCCAGGATTTTTCAGGGTGATTTTATTTAATATCTGACTAGTAACTAATTCCTTAATCTGCAGTCTTAACTTCTCCTTGTCACATTATCCAGAGATTAGAATGTGAACATCTTTGGAAAGCCAGTGTTCTGCCTCCCATACTCAGTTTTCCTCTTTCTGAATTGTAGTGTTTTATTTCTTATTTGTGAGGATTTTTTCCACCCCCAGTTTATGAAATTAATAGCCTATACTTTTCCAATGTTTTCATTTTTATATTTAGCTCTTTTAAGATTTCTGGGATTTATTTATGGTGTGGGTGGAGATACAGTGATTTTTCCCCTAAACAGATGGCTAGTTGACCCAGTGTGCCCAGTGATTTGAAATGCTTCCACTACCACACTGACTTCCCACTTATACAGGGTTCATCATATCTCTAATTTACATAGTGAACAGATACTTAATAAAATTACCTAGATTCAAGTCTCGGACTTGTTGCTTACCAGCTTTATAACTTCGGGCAAGACATACAAGCTCCTCTAGCCTCAGTAAAATGAGCTCACGCAAGCCTCACACGCATGGGCCTCTGACAAGGTTGCTGACGAGATTAAGTGTGATGAAGAATTGGTCCAGGGCCTGGCCCAGGCAATGTGGACATGGCTTTATTGAGTCAGTTTTTAGTCTTCTATAACTCATCTAGAATATATTCTGGGGTGTGGCAGAAGGTGAGGATGTACGTAGATTTTACCCCCTAGGCTGAACCGTTATCACCAATATGTTTTCTGGGCAGTCTTTCTCTTTCTAACTAATCTGGGCTTCTTCTTTCCTATAGTAAGGCCTAGTTTGAAACTGAGCTATTTCACTGAGCCCATTTCCCTACCCACTACACATAGTTTTAGTTATTGTCGTCTTAAATATTTTTTAACATCTGGGGAAGCCTAGTCCCGCTCTAGTGATGCTTAATCACCACACCCCAGGGTTTAGGTCATCCTAAAAGAGCATGACAGCCATTGTCATCTTTCCCCCAGTCGGCCAGACGTGGTCATATAGATGAAGGAGGCGTATTTAGCATAGACAGCAGGTAGAAGCTGCCTTCTCTTCCCTGAGGTAGTGAACATCCTTCCTGACTCATGTCTGTCACTCATTGTTTGATGTGGTTGGTCTCTGTTATTGGTTTGTTGGGGCTTTTTGTGTATTAAGGACAGAAATTAGTGTCCCAACTACATCACGTGTTGCACATATATTTCCCAGTTGGCCATCCGTTCATAAGATTTATGGTAGTCTTTGCAGTGGGTACATTTTAATTTTGTTGAATATCTCAACCCTTTTTTTTTTGGAGAGGAGTGTGGTAATCAGAATTCTAAGATGGCCCCCAAGATTTCCTAGTGTGCACGCCCTGCATAATCCCCACAACCTGTTAATATGGTGAGGTAGCACTCTTGTGACTATGTTATGTAATAGAACATGATTGGTTTGAAGAAAAGGAGATTAGGTGGGTCTGACCTAATCACATGAGCCCTTTAAAAGCAGAGTTTTCCATGGCTGGTTGTAGAAGAAGTTGGAGAGATGAATTCTGGCTTGCCCAGGAAAAAACAAATATCCACATTGTGAGCTGTCAACAGAATGGGGTGGCCTCTAGGAGCTGAGAGTGACCTCTGGCTAATAGCTAGCAGGAAAATGAGAACCTCAATCCTACAACCTCAAAGAACTGATTTCTGTTGACACAAATGGGTCTTGAAGCAGATTTTCCCCAAGATCCTCCAGAAAAGAACACAATCTGGTCACTTTTAGCCCATGAGACCTGAGCAGCAAACTCAGCCATGTTGTGTTGGAGTCGTGACCTGCAGAACTATGAGGTAGTAAGTGAGCATTGTTTTAGACACTATGGGTCAATATATGCACCAATGGATAACTAATGCAAGCGGAGGGGAGCATCACGGTTTTGTGTTATTAGGTGATCTCTACCCCAAGATGTTAAAAACTTTTTTTTCAAGGGCTTTGTTTCACTCATTTTATATATGTATCTTGAATCTGCCAGGATATTATTTTGGCCATAAGAGTGAGGCAGGGATCTATCAGTTTTCCAGATGCTTCTTTCTCGCACTGCCCAGGTATAGCTGCCCACTCCCAGGGGCCACCCATGCAAGAGCAGTTCCCCACAGACCTGAATTTGCCAAGGACAGACCACCCCTTTATTGTTGACTAGCATTTCTTATTTCAAGAGACTTTTCTCCAGCCAGATTGCTGGAAGATGGGAGTACAGCCCCTTATATCCTGAGACCCCCCTTCATCCAGCAGGGCCCCCAGGTCTCACAGGAGAAACCTGACCTGAATCCCCAAATCTGAGAGAACGTCCTCCTGCCCAGCTTGACTGATGTTTCCACTCACCAGATGCTCCCAGCAGCACCCAGAGCCAGGCGCCTGGCTGAGGACACTTGCATGTGATGTTTCCGGAGCAAGTGACCTTTGAGGACGTGGTCGTGGACTTCACCCGGGAGGAGTGGGGGCAGCTGGAGCCTGCCCAGAGGACCCTGTACCGTGACGTGATGCTGGAGACCATCAGGCTCCTGGTCTCCATGGGTGTGGCTGCGCCTGTGCCCCCAGGGCTCTGCCCCTGGCACAGTTTCTAATTCTGGGTTAAAAGTGGGAGTAGGTCTAGGCCTTAGATGCCTGGGGTGTGTCTTGGGCTTCAGTGACCTGGCTATTTCAGTGTAGAGAATAAGGACATTTTGGTTGCAAGTTACAGATCCCACCTGAAAATATCAGAAGCAGGAAATCATGGAGTAAAAGGGACATTCTGGGTCCCATGATCACAGACTCCCAGAGTAGACCTGGGCCTCCTGTGTTTCTGTCAGGAGGCCCTTCTCTTCACTTCCTCCCTCTGCACCTCTTTCTGCTTCTAGTCACATACTGGCTCCTCTGAAGGTGACAAGACAGCTGCCAGGATACCTCTTCTGGATCTGAGACCCGCAGAAAAGACAGGATCTGTGTCCTGGGAGCCCATCAAAGGTCTCTGGGGTGTCTTGGTTTGGCAGCCCGGTGCCGTCCACACTGGACGTTGTTGCTAGTGGGCAGAGAAAGAAGC
>JAQQAC010020947.1:0-14243 GCA_029783875.1 Phataginus tricuspis
GCACCTTAACAAACAAAAAGCAAATAACCCAATTAAGAAATGGGCACAGGACATGAATAGACACTTCTCTAAAGAAGAAATTCAGATGGGCAACAGGCACATGAAAAAAATGCTCCACATCGCTAATCATCAGAGAAATGCAGATTAAAACCACAATGAGATATCATCTCACACCAGTGAGGATGGCCAACATCCAAAACACAAACAACAACAAATGTTGGCGAGGATGTGGAGAAAAGGGAACCCTCCCACACTGCTGGTGGGAATGCAAATTAGTTCAACCATTGTGGAAAGCAGTATGGAGGTTCCTCAAAAAACTCAAAATAGAAATACCATATGACCCAGGAATCCCACTCCTAGGAATTTACCCCAAGAATGCAGCAGCCCAGTTTCAAAAAGACAGATGCACCCCTATGTTTATGGCAGCTCTATTTACAATAGCCAAGAAGTGGAAGCAACTTAAGTGTCCTTCAGTAGATGAATGGATTAAGAAGATGTGGTACATATACACAATGGAATATTATGCAACCATAAGAAAAAATCAAATCCTACCATTTGCAACAACATGGATGGAGCTGGACGGTATTATGCTCAGTGAAATAAGCCAGGCCGAAAAAGACAAGTACCAAATGATCTCACTCATATGTGGAGTATAAGAACAAAGAACAACAACAAAAAAAAAAAACTGAAGGAACAAAACAGCAGCAGACTCACAGAACCCAAGAACGGACTAATAGTTACCAAAGGGAAAGGGACTGGGGAAGAAGGGCGGGAAGGGAGGGATAAGAGGGTAAAAGGGGCATTACGATTGGCAGACATAGGGTGGGGGGGGCACGGGGGCGACTGTACAGCTCAGAGAAGACAAGTAGTGATTCTCATCTCACTACACTGTTGGACAGTGACTGTAATAGGGTTGGTGGGGGGGACCTGATGAAGGGGGTAGTTTAATCATCACAATATTGCTCATGTAATTGTAGGTTAGTGATACTAAAATAAAATAAATTGTAAAAAAAAAAGAAACAAATAAAAATTATAGAACTGGAAAATACAATTAAGAAATTAAAAACTTGCCATATAGGCTAAAGAATTGAGTGGAGATGACAGAAGACAGAATCATTAGACTTGAGGCTCGGTCAGTAAAATTTACCATATCTGAAAAACAGAGAAGAAAGTTTGGAAAAAAATGAAAAGACTCTCAGATGGTTGAAGGACAACAAAAAAAAAGTCCAATATTCTTTTCATCAGAGTACCAAAAGGAGAAGAGAATGAGTAGGAATGAAAGAGTATTTGAAGAAGTAATGTCTGTAATCTTCCAAAAATTGTTGAAATATGAAAACTTACAGATGAAAGAAGCTGAGTGAATCCCACCAAGGATAAAGCGAAAGAAATCCAAACCAAAGTACATCATATATAAACATCAGATGGAAAGGAAATTTTGACAAATTGAACTTCATCAAAATGAAACTTTTGCTCTGCATAAGACTCTTTTAAGAGGATAAGAAAACAAACTACTACTTGGAAAATTATTCGCAAACTACATATGTGACAAAGGATTCATATCTAGAATATATAAAGAACTCTCAAAACTTAATAGTAAAAGAGTAAACAATCCAATTAGAACATGAGCAAAAAACATGAATAGACATTTTACTAAAGATTACATATAAATGGCAAATAAGCACATCAAAAGATGTTCAGGCCAGTCCAATGGTAGTGGGTTATCAGAACTTATTAACATTAGTGTCACTAAAGTTGGTATATAACCCCCCACTGCTGAATTTGACTGGCTAAAAAAAAAAAAGGTGTTCAACATTATTAGTCATTAGGAAAATGCTAGTTAAAACCACAGTGAGATATCATTACACATCTATGAGAAATGCTAAATTAAAAAATAGTGACAAAACCAAATGCTGGCAAGGATGCAGAGAAACTGCATCATTCCAACATTGCTAGTGAGAATGTAAAATGGTAAAACCACTCCAGAAAGCAGAGTGGCAGTTTCTTTAAAAAACTAATCATTCAATGCACTCTTGGGCATTTATCCAAGAGAAATGAAAGCTTATGCTTATTTTTAAAAAACCTGAACACAAATGTTCATAGCATCTTTTTTTTTCTTTTATTAAGGTATTATTGATATACACTCTTATGAAGGTTTCACATGAAAAAACAATCTGGTTACTACATTTTCCCATGTTATCAAGTCCCCACTCATACCCCAATTCAGTCACTGTCCATCAGTGCAGTAAGATGACACAGATTCACTGTTTGCCTTGTCTGTGCTACACTGTTTTCCCCATGATTCCCCACACCATGTGTACCAAACACAATATCCCACAACCCTCTTCTCCCACATTCCCCCCCCCACCCTCCCACACCCCTCCCCTTTGGTAAAACCACTAGTTCCTTCTTGGAGTTTCTGAGTCTGCTACTATTTTGTTCCTTCAGTTTTGCTTCTTTGTTATACTCCACAAATGAGAAAAATCATTTGGCACTTGTCTTTCTCCACCTGGCTTATTTCACTGACCATAATATCCTCCATCTCCATCCACGTTGTTGCAAATGGCAGGATTTGTTTCCTTCTTATGGCTGAATAGTATTCCATTGTGTATATGTACCACCTCTTCTTTATCCATTCATCTACTGATGGACACTTAGGTTGCTTCCATATCTTGGCTATTGTAAAAAGTGCTGCAATAAACATAGGGGTGCATATGTCTTTTTGAATCAGAGAAGTTGTATTCTTTGGGTAAATTCCAAGGAGTGGAATTCCCGGGTCAAATGGCATTTGTATTTTTAGTTTTTTGAGGAACCTCCATATTGCTTTCCACAATGATTGAACTAGCTTACATTCCAACCAGCAGTGTAAGAGGGTTCCCCTTTCTCCGCATCCTCGCCAGCATTTGTTGTTTTTAGTCTTTTGGATGGTGGCCATCTTTACTGGTGTGAGGTGATATCTCATTGTGGTTTTAATTTGCATTTCCCTGATGATTAGTGATGTGGAGCATCTTTTCATGTGCCTGTTGGCCATCTGAATTTCTTCTTTGGAGAACTGTCTCTTCATATCCTCTGCCCATTTTTTAATTGGGTTATTTGCTTTTTGGGTGTAGAGGCATGTAAGTTCTTTATATATTCTGGATGTTAACCCTTGTCGGATACGTCATTTACAAATATATTCTCCCATACTGTAGGATGTCTTTTTGTTCTGTTGATGGTGTCCTTTGCTGTACAGAAACTTTTTAGTTTGATGTAGCCCCATGAGTTCATTTTTACTTTTGTTTCCCTTGCTCGAGGAGATGCGTTCAGGAAGAAATTGCTCATGCTTATATTCAGGAGATTTTTGCCTATGTTGTCTTCTAAGAGTTGTATGGTTTCATGACTTACATTCAGGTCCTTGATCCATTTCGAGTTTACTTTTGTGTATGGGGTTAAACAATAATCCAGTTTCATTCTCTTCCATGTAGCTGTCCAGTTTTGCCAACACCAGCTGTTGAGGAGGCTTTCATTTCCCCATTGTATGTTCATGGCTCCTTTATCATATATTAATTGATCATATATGGTTGGGTTAATATCAGGGCTCTCTAGTCTGTTCCATTGGTCTATGGGTCTGTTCTTGTGCCAGTACCAAATTGCCTTGAGTACTGTGGCTTTGTAGTAAAGCTTGAAGTTGGGGAGCATAATCCCCCCTGCTTTATTATTCCTTCTCAGGATTGCTTTGGCTATTCAGGGTCCTTTGTGGTTCCATATGAATTTTAGAATGATTTTCTCTAGTTTGTTGAAGAATGCTGTTGGTGTTTTGATAGGAGTTGCATTGAATCTGTAGATTGCTTTAGGCAGGATGGCCATTTTAACAATATTAATTCTTCCTATCCATGAGCACAGGATGTGTTTCCATTTATTGGTATCTTCTTTAATTTCTCTCATGAGTGTCTTGTAATTTTCAGAGTATAGGTCTTTCACTTCCTTGGTTAGGTTTACTCCTAGGTATTTTATTCTTTTTGATGCAACTTTGAATGGAATTGTTTTCCTGATTTCTCTCTCTGCTAGGTCGTTGTTAGTGTATAGGAATGCCATAGATTTCTGTGCATTAATTTTGTATTCTGCAACTTTGCTGAATTCAGATATTAAATCTAGTAGTTTTGGAGTAGATTCTTTAGGGTTTTTTATGTACAATATCATGTCATCTGCAAACAGGGACAGTTTAACTTCTTCCCTGAAAATCTGGATGCCTTTTATTTCTTTGTGTTTTCTGATTGCCGTGGCTAGGACCTCCATTACTATGTTAAATAGAAGTGGGGAGAGTGGGCATCCTTGTCTTGTTCCCGATCTTAAAGGAAAAGCTTTCAGCTTCTTGCTCTTAAGTATAATGTTGGCTGTGGGTTTATCATATATAGCCTTAATTATGTTGAGGGACTTGGCCTCTATACCCATTTTGTTGAGAGTTTTTATCATGAATGGATGTTGAATTTTGTCAAAAGCTTTTTCAGCATCTATGGAGATGATCATGTGGTTTTTGTCCTTCTTTTTGTTGATGTGGTAGACGGTGTTGATGGATTTTCAAATGCTGAACCATCTTTGCATCCCTGGCATAAATCCTACTTGATCATGATGGATGATCCTTTTGATGTACTTTTGAATTCGGTTTGCTAATATTGTGTTGAATATTTTTGCATCTATGTTCATCAGGGATATTGGTCTGTAGCTTTCTTTGTTTGTAGTTTCTTTGCCCTGTTTTAGTATTAGAGTGATGCTGGCCTCATAGAATGAGTTTGGAAGTATTCCCTCTTCTTCTACTCCTAGAAAAACTTTAAGGAGGATGAGTATTAGGTCTTCACTAAATGTTTGATAAAATTCAGTGGTGAAGCCGTCTGGTACAGGCGTTTGTTGCTAGGTAGGTTTTGATTACCAGTTCAATTTCGTTGCTGGTAATTGGTCTGTTGAGATTTTCTGTTTCTTTCTGGGTCAGTCTTGGAAGGTTGTATTTTTGTAGAAAGTTGTCTATTTCTTCTAGGTTATCCGGTTTGTTAGCATATAATTTTTCATAGTACTCTCTAATAGTTCTTTGTATTTCTGTGCTGTCCGTAGTGATATTCCTTTATCATTTCTGATTCTTTTTATGTGAGTAGACTCACTTTTTTTCTTGATAAGTCTGGCCAGGGGTTTATCTATTTTGTTTATTTTCTCGAAGAACCAGGTCTTGCTTTCATTGATCCTTTCTATTGTTTTATTCTTCTCGATTTTATTTATTTATGCTCTAATCTTTATTATGTCCCTCCTTCTACTGACTTTGGGTCTCATTTGTTCTTCTTTTTCTAGTTTCATTAATTGTGAGTTTAGACTTCTCATATGGGAATGTTCTTTCCTGAGGTAGGCCTGTATTGCAATATGCTCTCCTCTTAGCACGGCCTCCACTGAGTCCCACAGATTTTGTAGTGTTGAATTATTGTTGTCATTTGTCTCCATATATTGTTTGATCTATGTTTTTGTTTGTTCATTGATCCATTGATTATTTAGAAGCATGTTATTAAGCCTCCGTTTGTGGGATTTTTCATTTTCTTTGCGTATTTCATTTCTAGTTTCATTCCTTTGTGGTCTGAGAAACTGGTTGGTACAATTTCAATTTTTTTCAATTTACTGAGGCTCTTTTTGTGGCCTGGTGTATGATCTATTCTTGAAAATGTTCCATGTGCACTTGAGAAGAATGTGTATTCTTCTGCTTTTGGGTGTAAAGTTCTGTAGATGTCTGTTAGGTCCATCTGTTCTAATGTGTTGTTGAGTACCTCTGTCTCCTTACTTATTTTCTGTCTGGTTTATCTGTCCTTAAGAGTGAGAGGTGTGTTGAAGTCTCCTAGAATGAATGCATTGCATTCTATTTCCCCCTTTAATTCTGTTTGTATTTGTTTCACATATGTAGGTGATCCTGTGTTGGGTGCATAGATATTTATAATGGTTATATCTTCTTGTTGAATTGACCCTTTTGTCATTATGTAATGTCCTTCTTTGTCTCTTGTGACTTTCTTTGTTTTGAAGTCTCTTTTGTCTTATATAAGTACTGCAACACCTGCTTTTTTCTCCCTATTAGTTGCATGAAATGTCTTTCTCCATCCCTTCACTTTTAGTCTGTATATGTCTTTGGGTTTAAAGTGAGTCTCTTGAAGGAAGCATATAGATGGGTCTTGTTTTTTTATCCATTCAGTGACTCTATGTCTTTTGACTGGTGCATTCAGTCCCTTTACATTTAGGGTGGTTATGGATAGGTATGTACTTATTGGCATTGCAGGCTTCAGATTCCTGGTTACCAAAGGTTCAAGGTCAACCTCCTTACTATCTAAGATTCTAACAACTCACTCAATATGCTATTACAAACACAATCTAAAGGTTCTTTTTTTTCTCCTCCTTTTTCTTCCTACTCCATTCTTTATATATTAGGTATCATGTTCTGTACTGTTTGTGTATCCCTTGATTGACTTTGGGGATAGTTAATTTAATTTTGCATTTGCTTAGTAATTAGCTGTTCTACTTTCTTTACTGTGGTTTTATTACCTCTGGTGTCAGCTATTAAAACCGTAGGAACAGTTCCATCTATAGCATTCTCTCCAAAATACACTGTAGAGATGGTTTGTGGGAGATAAATTCTCTCAGCTTTTGTTTATCTGGAATTGTTTAATCCCTCCTTCAAATTTAAATGATAATCTTGCCAAATAAAATACTCTTGGTTCAAGGCCCTTCTGCTTCATTTCATTAAATACATTATGCCACTCCCTTCTGGCCTGTAAGGTTTCTGCTGAGAAGGCTGATGATAGCCTGATGGATTTTCCTTTGTATGTGATCTTATTTCTCTCTCTGGCTGCTTTTAATAGTCTGTCCTTATCCTTGATCTTTGCCATTTTAATTACTGTGTGTCTTGATGTTGTCCTCATTGGGTCCGTTGTGTTGGGAGATCTGTGCACCTCCATGGCCAGAGAGACTATCTCCTCCCCAGATTGGGGAAGTTTTCAGCAATCACCTCCTCAATGACACTTTCTACCCCTTTTTCTCTCTTCTTCTTCTTCTGGTACCCCTATAATGTGAATATTGTTCCGTTTGGATTGGTCACACAGTTCTCTCAATATTCTTTCATTCTTAGAGATCCTTTTTTCTCTCTGTGCCTCAGCTTCTTTGTATTCCTCTTCTCCAGTTTCTATTTCATTTATCGTCTCCTCCACCATATCCAATCTGCTTTTAATACCATTCATTGTGCTCTTCAATGATTGGATCTCCGACCGGAATTCATTCCTAAGTTCTTGAATATTTTTCCATACCTCTATGAGCATGTTAATGATTTTTATTTTGAACTCCCTTTCAGGGAGAGTCATGAGGTCAATATCATTTAAATCTTTCTCAGGAGTTGTATTCATAATTTTACTCCAGACCAGGTTCCTTTGGTGTTTCATATTTGTGTATGGCGCCCTCTAGTGCCCAGAAGTTCTAGTCTCTGGAGCTGCTCAGCCCCTGAAGCAATGTCGGAGATTGCAGGGGAGTGGTATTGGTGCCTCAGGGGAGGAAAGAGCTGTTTCCTGGATCCTGGCTGCATAGCATCTTTATTCATAGTCTCCAAAAACTAGAAACAACCTGGACATCCTTCATCAGGTGAATGGTTAAACAAACGGTGGTACATCCATACCATGAAATACTACTCAACAATTAGAAGGATTAAGCTACTGGTAAACACCACTAGTTAGATGAATCTCCAGGGAATTTTTTGAGTGAAAAAAGCTAACCCTGCAAAGTTACATACTATATGATTCTATTTATATTGCATTTTTCAAATGAGATTATAGAGATGGAAAATAGATTAGTGGTTGCCAGGAATTAGGAAGAGGCATGAAGGCAGGAAAGAGGTGGATGTGGTTATAAAAAGGCAACATGAGTGATCTCTGTGGTGATGAAACTCTTCCATGTCTTAACTGTGGTAGTAGATACATGAACCTATGCATGTGATAAAACTGCATAGAATTAAACACATACTCACACAGCCAGACACACATACATGAATAGAATTAAAACTTGGGAAATCTGAAAAAAATTTGGGGGGCCATAGCAATGCTACTATCTTGGTTATGATGTTGCACTATAGGTTAGCAGCTGTCACCCTTGAGGAAACTGGGAAGATGGTAAATGGTATCTCTCTGTATTTCTTACAACTGTATGTGAATTCATAATTACTGTAAAATAAGCTTAATTTTAAAAGAACCATAATAAAGTGGTATGTCCATACAGTGGAATGTTACTCAGTAATAAAAAAGATTGAAGGAGGAGAGTTCCGGGAAGATGGCGGCATGAACGGAGCGGCAGAATGGTCCTCCCAACATTATATTTATCCACGAAAACACAGCAAATGCAACTGTTCCTAAAAGAGAGACCAGAAAACACAGGAAAATGCACACCATGCAGACACACCTGAGAGGACTCGGCAGTTGGCGAGGCAGGTAAGAAACGGAACCATGAACCGCGACCCGGCAGAACCCAAGCACTCCCCCACCCCAGCGCACCGGCGGGAGGAGAGGATTCAGAGCTGGGAGGGAGTGGAAGTGCAGGCCCAGCAGATAACCAGCCCCTGATCGGCCCCGGGAACGCGGGTGCACAAAGCGCAGTGTGGCTGAGATTGGAGAGACAGAGGGTGCAGGGTCTTAACGGGAACACGCCTGTTTGCTTGCGGCTGGCTCAGGGAAGGAGAAAAGAGAAGAAAAAAAAAAGAAGAAAAGTGCGTGCTTTGTTTTGCAGTGGTCTTAAAGAGACGGGAGTCCAGCAGAGAACCTCATCACATAGGCACACTCAGCCCAGCAGGCTGGGAGTCCTGGGGAGCATCGGACCCCATAGCAGGCGACGGGGAAAGGGTAGCCATAATTAGGACTCCCACAGAGCTCAACAGCCTCCCATTCATTTTCACCCGGCCACAGCTTTAAAGGGCCGTGCGGAGCGGCATGGCCACAGCTCTGGAATAGTGGAGCAACAGCGCCACCTACAACATTCACACAGAAACCACTCCCGGTGGGCGTTTCTTTTTTTTTTTTTTAGGTGTTGCTGCTTTTTCTTTTTCTTTCCTTTCTTTTCCTTTTTCTCCCTCTCTTTTTACTTTTTTTATTATTAGCAGTATTTTTTCTTTTTCTTTTTCTCTCCTTTCTTCTCTTTCCTTTTTAAAGTCATAAAGAGCCCAGCTGACATACGTGACAACTACCAACAACCAATTCTATAGTCATGAGAAGACAGAAGAATATGATACAGACAAAACTTCAGACACACACCACCCCTGAGAGAGAATATGAAGGAATGGACATGCACAGTGTTCCTGAAAAAGAATTCGGAATAAAAGTCATACCATGCTGACAGATCTACAGAAAAATGTGCAGGAGATGAGGGAGGAAATGAGGAAAGACAAAGCAGAAATGAGAAAAGTCATCAACGGGCTTAACGGCAGACTGGATGAGGTTCAAGACACTACCAATGAAATACAAAACAGGGAACAGGAATACAAAGAAGCTGAGGCAGAGAGAGATAAAAGGATCTCTAAGAATGAAAGAATATTAAGAGAACTGTGTGACCAATCTAAACGGAGCAATATTCACATTATAGGAGTACCAGAGGAAGAAGAGAGAGGAAAAGGGATAGAAAGTGTCTTTGAAGAAATAATTGCGGGAAACTTTCCCACGCTTGGGAAGGAAATAGTCTCGCAGTCCACGGAAGCCCACAGATCTCCCAACACAAGGGACCCAAGTAAGACAACACCAAGACACATAATAATTAAGATGGCAAAGATCAAAGATAAAGACAGAGTATTAAAGGCAGCTAGAGAGAGAAAAAAGATCACCTACAAAGGAAAACCCATCAGACTGTCATCAGACTTCTCAACAGAAACCTTACAGGCCAGAAGAGAATGGCATGATATATTTAACATAATGAACAGAGGGCCTCGAACCAAGAATATTGTATCCAGCATGATTATAATTTAAATATGACGGAGGGATTAAACAATTTCAAGACAAAGGGAAGTTGAAAGAGTTTGCCTCTCATAAACCACCACTACAGGATATCTTAAATGGACTGCTCTAGAGGGAAACACCCTTAAGGCTAAAAGGATGTCACTAGAGAAAATAAAATCATAGCAAAGAAAGCAGACCATCCAAATACTAACTAAAGGCCAAGAATAAAACACCAAATATATAAAGAAAGGAGGAGGAAGAATAGGAAGTGAGAGATAAAGAAACATCAGACGGCGTTCACAATAACTTAACAAGAAAGTTAAGTTAGATTGTTAGATAGTAAAGAAGCAACCCTTGAACCTTTGGTAACCACGAATCTAAAGCCAGCAATGGCAATAAGTACATATCTATCAATAATCACCCTAAATGTAAACGGACTGAATCCACCAATCAAAAGACACAAGGTAACAGAGTGGATAAAAAAGCAAGACCCATCTATATGCTGCTTACAAGAGACTCACCTCAAACCCAAAGATATACACAGACAAAAATGAAGGGATGGAAAAAGATATTTCATGCAAACAACAAAGAGAAAAAAGCAGGTGTTGCAGTACTTGTATCAGACAAAATAGACTTCAAAACGAAGAAAGTAGCAAGCAAGAGATAAAGAAGGACATTACATGATGATAAAGGGGTCAGTCCAACAAGAAGATATAACCATTATAAATATATATGCACCCAACACAGGAGCGTCAGCATATGTGAAACAAATACTAACAGAAGTGAAGGAGGAAATAGACAGCAATGCAATTATTTTAGGAGACTTTAACACACCACTTACTCCAAAGGATAGATCAACCAGGCAGAGGATAAGTAAAGACACAGAGGCACTGAACAACACACTGGAACAGATGGACCTAACAGATATCTACAAAACTCTGCACCCAAAAGCAGCAGGATACACATTCTTCTCAAATGCACATGGAACATTTTCCAGAATAGACCATATACTGGGCCACAAAAAGAACCTCAGTAAATTTAAAAGTATTGAAATCCTACCAACCAACTTCTCAGATCACAAAGGTATAAAACTAGAAATAAATTTTAGAAAGAAATCAAAAAGGCTCACAAATACATGGAGACTTAACAACATTCTCCTAATGAATCAATGGGTTAATGACCAAATCAAAACAGAAATCAAAGAATATATGAAGACTAATGACAACAACAACACAAAGCCACAACTTCTGTGGGACGCAGCGAAGGCAGTTCTAAGAGGAAAGTATATTGCAATCCAGGCCTATTTAAAGAAGGAAGAACATTTCCAAATGAACAGTCTAAAGACACAATTATTGAAATTGGAAAAAGAAGAGCAAATGAGGCCCAAAGTCACCAGAAGGAGAGACATAATAAAGATCAGAGAAGATATAAATAAAATTGACAAGAATAAAACAATAGAAAAAATCAATGAAACCAAAAGCTGGTTCTCTGAAAAAATAAACAAAATAGATAAACCCCTAGCCAGACTCATTAAGAGAAAATGAGAATCTACACACATAAACACAATCACAAATGAGAAAGGAAAAATAACGACGGACCCCACAGAAATACAAAGAATTATAATCACAAATGAGAAAGGAAAAATAACGACGGACCCCACAGAAATACAAAGAATTATAAGAGAATATTACGAGCATCTATATGCTAACAAGCTAGAAAACCTAGAAGAAATGGACAACTTCTTAGAAAAGTACAGCCTTCCAAGACTCACCAAGAAGGAAACAGAAAAACTAAGCAGACCAATCACCAGCAACGAAATTGAATTGGTAAACAAAAAACTACCCCCAGACCTGATGGATTCACCTCTGAATTCTACCAGACATATAGAGAAGAAATAACACCCATTCTCCTTAAAGTTTTCCAAACAATAGAAGAGGACGGAATACTTCCAAACTCTTTCTATGAAGCCAGCATCACTCTAATACCAAAACCAGGCAAAGACCTCACTAAAAAAGAAAATTACAGACCAATATCCCTGATGAATGTAGATGCAAAAATACTCAACAAAATATTAGCAAACCGAATTCAAAAATACATCAAGAGGATCATACACCATGATCAAGTGGGATTCATCCCAGGGATGCAAGGATGGTACAACATTCGAAAATCCATCAACATCATCCATCACATCAATAAAAAGAAGAACAAAAACCACATGTTCATCTCCATAGATGCTGAAAAAACATCTGACAAAATTGAGCATCCATTTTTGATTAAAACTCTCAACAGAATGGGTATAGATGGCAAGTACCTCAACATCATAAAGGCTATATATGACAAACCCACAGCTAACATCATACTTAATAGCGAGAAGCTGAAAGCTTTTCATCTAAGATCGGGAACAAGACAGGGGTGCCCACTCTCTCCACTGTTATTCAACATAGTACTGGAGGTCCTAGCCACGGCAATCAGACAAAACAAAGACATACAAGGCATCCAGATTGGTAAAGAAGAAGTCAAATTGTCACTATTTGCAGATGACATGATATTGTACATAAACAACCCTAAAGACTCCACTCCAAAACTACTAGAACTATTATCTGAATTCAGCAAAGTTGCAGGATATACAATTAACACACAGAAATCTGTTGCTTTCCTATACACTAATGATGAACTAACAGAAAGAGAAATCAGAAAAACAATTCCATTCATAATTGCATCTAAAAGAATAAAATACCTAGGAATAAACCTAACAAAGGAAGTGAAAGACCTGTACTCTGAAAACTACAAGACACTCATAAGAGAAATTAAAGAGGACACTAACAAATGGAAATGCATCCCATGCTCTTGGCTAGGAAGAATCAATATTGTCAAAATGGCAATACTACCTAAAGCAATCTACAGATTCAACGCAATCCCTATCAAACTACCAACAGCTTTCTTCAATGAACTGGAACAAATAATTCTAAAATTCATATGGAACCAGAAAAGACCCCGAATAGCCAAGGCAATCCTGAGAAGGAGGAATAAAACAGGGGGAATTATGCTCCCTGACGTCAAGCTCTACTACAAAGCCACAGTAATCAAGACAATTTGGTACTAGCACAAAAACAGACCCACAGACCAGTGGAACAGAATAGAAAATCCAAACATTAACCCAAACACCTACAGTCAATTAATATTTGATAAAGGAGCCCTGGATATACAATGGGGAGATGACAGCCTCTTCAGCAGCTGGTGTTGGAAAAACTGGAGAGCTACATGTAAGAGAATGAAATTGGACTACTGTCTAACCCCATACACAATGGTAAACTCAAGGTGGATCAAAGACCTGAATGTAAGTCATGAAACCATAAAACTCTTAGAAAAAAACATAGGCAAAAATCTCTTGGACATAAACATGAGCAACTTCTTCATGAACATATCCCCCCGCGCAAGGGAAACAAAAGCAAAAATGAACAAATCGGACTATATCAAGCTGAAAAGCTTCTGTACAGCAAAGGACACCATCAGTAGAACAAAAAGACATCCTACAATATGGGAAAATATATTCATAAATGATGCATCTGAGAAGGGGTTGACATCCAAAATATATAAAGAACTCACGCCCCTTAACAAACAAAAAGCAAATAATCCAATTAAGAAATGGGAAGAGGACATGAACAGACACTTCTCTAAAGAAGAAATTCAGATGGCCAACAGGCACATGAAAAGGTGCTCTACATCGGTGGTCATCAGAGAAATGCAGATTGAAACCACAATGAGATATCACCTCACACCAGTGAGGATGGCCAACATCCAAAACACAAACAACAACAAATGTTGGTGAGGATGTGGAGAAAAGGAACCCTCCTACACTGCTGGTGGAAATGCAAATTAGTTCAACCATTGTGGAAAGCAGTATGGAGGTTCCTCAAAAAACTCAAAATACAAATATCATTTGACTCAGGAATTCCTCTTAGGAATTTACCCTAAGAATGCAGCAGCCCAGTTTCAAAAAGACAGATGCACCCCTATGTTTATTGCAGCACTATTTACAATAGCCAAGAAATGGAAGCAACCTAAGTGTCCATCAGGAGATGAATGGATAAAGAAGAAGTGGTACATATACACAATGGAATATTATTCAGCCATAAGAAGAAAACAAATCCTACCATTTGCAACAACATGGATGGAGCTAGAGGGTATTATGCTCAGTGAAATAAGCCAAGCCGGAAAAGACAAGTATCAAATGATTTCTTTCATATGTGGAGTATAAGAACAAAGAAAAAAACTGAAGGAACAAAA
>JAQQAC010020964.1:0-29299 GCA_029783875.1 Phataginus tricuspis
GCACGCCAGGCTGTTAAACAAGACCAGGGAGAGGCTGGAGGGAGAAGCAGCAAAGACGAGAGAAGGATGGTCAGGAAATGCCAAGCCGTCAGAGCCAGAGCTCTCTCCTTCAAACGCTGCTGCAGATAGGACCCCTTAACCATGATGTCCCAGGGAGAGGAAGGTGAGAATCTATCCGTGGCCCAAACACTGGAGACCAGACACTTATTTTAGTGACTCTTCTGGTCCGCGTGTGATGACAAGCATCCTTCTGACTGCTAGGCAGGCTCCAGGCCTTCGGTGGGGGTCACCAAGGGCAGAAACCTCAGCGGGCCAGCCGCAGCCATCGGGCACCCCTCCATCACTGCTGGCCAGCCCGCCCGCCGCGGGAAGGGGCCGACTCCAGACCTGGAGCTCCACCTCCTCCCAAAGACAACTTCCCCGGATCCTCTAGCAAAAGCTGAACTTTACCCCAGGAAGTCTCTCATTGGGACCACGATGAGCTGCAGGGAAACAGTTTGGGGCTGAGAGCCTCCTGCTCCACATATGGTTAGTACTGGCCCAGGGCTCAGCTTGGGAAAACTGGGTGTAATTTAATCCAGAAGCATCTGTTTATAGCATATAGACACATGTACTGATCTTTACTTTCCCTAACTCATCCACAAAGGATTTGAGGCAGCTCGTCCCAGAGTAATCATTTCGAGACAGCCCTCTGAGGGGCTCTAGGGCCTATTTGTGCATTGGCCTGGCCTGTGCTCATTTGATCATTTTCTTTGGGTGACGTGCCCGACCTGAGCCTGCATGGCCAATCCGAGTGCCCTGTTGCCCGGGCCTGGGTCTGCATAAGGAAGGGACGTGACCTGGGGAGGAACAGTGAGAGGCAGCCCTGAAGCACTCCTCCCCCAAGTGCAGCAGACTGGGCGAAAGCCTGGAGCTGCCACATCACCAGGACAGAGCCCGTCTGAGAGCGGATCCCCTCTGGGAAGGCAGCTCACGATGTATGACCTGGATCCAGCAGGGACGGGAACCGGTTACCCAGACGTTCGGCTACATGAGCCAGGCAGCCCTTCAGGGTCTGAGCCAGCGTGAGTTGGATTTCTGGTGCCTCGGTGTGGAAGAGTCCCAACACAGGAAGAGGCCACCCAGGGAGCCCCTGGCCGAGGCACCTGTGGCTGGGACGGAAAGCAACTGTGGCCTGGGCCTGCACGTGCTCCTGCTGGGCACACACACCTGCACCGTCTTGGTTTGGATCCCCACTGTGCCACCGCACTTCTCCTCAATCTGGACGTGCTCGGATATCACACACTTCTGCGTCGTCACGATCTTCTGTGTCAGGACACACAGGACCTCATTCCCTCTCTCCAGCACCTGCTGCAGCACAGGACTTCTCAGGTTTATTTTTCTGAAAAAGGAAAATGGCTATGAGTGGCCTGGTGCCCCAGGGGAAGTTGCCATGGCGAGAATTTTCTCCTCTTGCACAGCTGGCAGCTGGGGAGTGAACAGGGACAGGCTTACTGTGCAAGGAGCAAGGAAGAAATTGGATTGAATTAAAAAGACCTTCAGCTCTGAGTGGGAAGGATGTATAGTCTCTTACAAGGGTTTTATGTCATTTTACAGATGAGGAAATTGAGGCCAGGTAGGCATGGCCTGCCCAGGGTCACCAAGCAGACTTGGGGTGGCCACATGGCTCCTGTGGGGAATTTCAAGAACAAGCTAAATTTTCATCTACAGGAAATGATTCCATGCTTACAACTGATCAATGAAATAAGCTCTCTGGAGATCCCGTTCAGTGCTCTGAAGCCATGAAACAGACAGGGAAAGAACCACATTAGGGTTGGTATTGGCACGACAGCAGCTGTTGTGTGCATCCTGGGCTTCTTAAACAGTCTAACGTTAGCCACCTTAAAAAGCTCAGCACCATCTCCAGGCACACTGCCTCCCCAGGGGGACGCACTCTACAGGCTTCAGACAGCAGCCTGGATGGCGTAGCTGGAACAGTCCTCTTGCCGTGTAAAAAACTGCCTGGGGTAGAAACAACCAGTGCACCTCCACAAGTGAATAGATAGACAAAACGCATCATGTATGTGCAATGCAGTATTATTCAACCCTAGAAAAGCATACTGCTCAGATGCACACTACAGAAACAAACTTGAAGACATCATGCTAAGTGAAGGACTACTATTGGATGATTCTACTTACATGAAATATCTAGGCTAGGCAAGTTCACAGCAACAGAAAGTACAGTCAAGGTTACCAGGGGCTGGGAGGAGAGGGAATAAGTTCTTGCTTGATGGCTACAGAGCTTTGGTTTGAGGGTGAGGAAAACGTCTAGAATTGGATAGTGGTGATGGCTGCACACCAGTGTGACTACTTAATGCCATGGAACTATACACTTAAAAATGGTTAAAATGGCAAATTTTATATTGTATATATTTTATCACAATAAAAAAAAAGAAAAGAGATACGAAAATCTATTCCATCTCAGTAATGGTCAAAGAAATGCAAGTTATAATAATGTTTCACACATATTAAGGAATAAAAATAAATTGACAACAAAATAAAGCTGCCCAGGGCTCCATTTCCAGGAAGGCATGTAAAGCAGGGGCTTGGAGCCCTGCCCCACTGGGGTTCACATCCCAGCTCTGCTAGGCCTGGGTGACCTTGAATCATGCCTCCTCCGCACCTGCTCTCGGTGGCTGAGCTGACAGTAACAGTGCTGCCCCGTGGAGCAGCTGTAGGGCTGGAAGCGATGACTTGCAGTGAGCCCAGAGGTGAGTGCCACGCAAATGCTAACTGGCTCCAGCCACCATCCCGTGTTCCTCTACTTAAGTCCCCCAAACAAAGCCCCAGTATGTGCACTTGATGGGAATTATGGGCCATTTAATTGGGTTGGAGATGCTTTTTCCCATCACTCACACCCTTAGAAGGCTATCGTGGCACACGGCATCTCCATCCCCCACTCAGACTGAGGTCGCCTGATCTGGCCCCCACCCTGGCGGCCCCATCTTCCAGCTTTTTCTCTGTGCCTCAGACATGCCTGCTGTGTGCTCACCCCAAGGCTGGACACCACATCCCCCTGATTCCCACATGTCTCTGACACTAGTCGCCTCCTCAGGGAGGCGTGCTTTCCCTGCTCGCCCTCTGTAAGGTGGCACCCCATCACACTGTCACACGTAAGACCACTTCTCTGGGGGCTCTGTCCCACATGATACATTCCCAGCACATGCCTTGATTTATCCGTTGCCCATCTCCTCCCTCTAGATTATAAATTCTATGCAAGTGGGGGCTGTGCCCATCTTGATTACTCCTTATCTCAGGACAGTGCTTAGGGCAGAGCAAGGGCTCAATACATACTTTTGGAATAAATGGATAAATAAAACTTGTGGGCTTTTTTCCTCTTTGTCCATTTTCCTTACTGAATGTGTAACAAGTGTATATGCGTCTGTGTGTGAAAGAGAGAAAATACACAGAAGATGGAGCTCTGGGAGGAGTAGCAGCGTGGCTTAAGGAGTTAGATGTGGAAGCAAGTCTGCCTTCGAGAGTGTGCTTGGGCCCCAGAGGCACAGACCTTGAAGGTGAGAGCCAGCGTGCGCACAGTCAGGATTGAACACGCGCGTTTGGACCTGGCCTTTCTGACATTGCCCTTCCTCTACTGCACACAACTCCACCTTCTAGCAGATTCCTGAAAATAGGCTTCCTCGATTACCGTCCAGGTATCAGTTCATCCTCATTTGAACAAGACATCAGGAGCAGCAACTCGAAGCCTCCAACCCCAGGATTAAGGCAGAGGAGTGATGGAAGGGTGCCTCGAGGAGCCTGAAGTCACTCTGGCACCCTGGAAATCGTTGCACTGCTCCGTGCCTTGAACAGACCCAATGAAATGCTTGATGCTTAGCCAATGTTAAGTAGTTTGAAAAGAAAAAACTCAGCCCAGACCAGCCAGGACTCCACTGTTTAAAATGCCCACCTCCCTCCAGGACTCCCATGTCACCCCACCCCTAACACAGGAGGAGGAGGAAAAAAGTCAGTTGCAGGAATGTAACTTTCTCCTGCATCTGATGTCAGGCCAGGCCGGTGATGCCTGCTGGCCCAGCTGAGCACCTGCAATGCCTGGCTGCCCTCAGAATGGCCTAGCTACCGTGGGGCAGGGGACAGAAGCTCAGCCAGGGTCAGGGCCCGCATGACGTAAGGATCGGGTGCTGGGAGGAGAGAGTACTTCTGCAGGCTGATCAGTGCAGGCACTTCCTGTCCACGTTGCTGGGGTTGTTTCCCAGGACAGTGCTGCCACCTTTTGGAAACTGAATGCTCAGCAAGCCCACTCATCAGTTAGGAGAAGAGACCTGGTGTAGACAGAGGGGCAGCCAGGTACCAAGGCAAATGGACTGTTCATGTGATTCTGCCAAGTAATCTGAGGGAAGTCTTCCCCATCTCTTCTTCTGCTTAACACTGCCAGGCCCCGAGCAGTGCCAGAATCCAGAGCAGCTCAGGGGAGCCCGACCCTGGCTCTGGCTATATTTCAAAGTAATTCATTTATAGTTATAATCCTACATATTTTGTGTTTAAAGAGGTTTATGGGTTCCTTCAGACTGCTAACGGGGTTCAAGGAAAAAAAATGCTTAAATTCCTAGGTTAGGGGTTTCCCAAGTGAGGAACAGAGAGACTGAAGACAGCACCCTTTCACAAAGCACCCCATGGCCCCTGCAGGTGACTGCTGCCTCCCTCCTCCAGGTGAGGGCACCCTCTGGCTGTGCCAAGAATTTGACCTTCATCTCCAGTCAGCTCTTGTACTGCTATGTCCACCTCTACATGTAAGTATCTTGCCTGTCCAGTGAGACCTATGGCTGTGGGCTGGACAGAAGGATTACCTCCAGGTCCTCTGGGAATCTCTCAGAATATCTACACCTGCCTGCCCTCCATGACTACATCTCAAGGGCTGCAGCCACATGTCCTCAAGGGCTTCTCCAGATTGTCCTGATTAGCTCCACCTCTCCTGGGCCTTACTAAGAACCACTGAACAACATGAACAGAAGTGTTTAGAAAGAGACAAACTATTAATGGTGGTTGTCTCTTGAATGGGGAACTAAATGGCTGGGATATCAGGGACAGGAAATTTTTTACCTTTTCTCTTTTGACCTTCTGACAATTAAACCATGTGAACATGTCGATTATTTGAAAAACATTTTTAATTAAAAATACCTTTGGACTATCAGCTCCTGGAGGACAGAGTACCCTGCTCCTGTTATTGATGCCTAGGTCTATGCTTTCCACCCAAATGGTGGATAAATGAATAACTTATCACATAAAACCTTAACAGCAAAGTTGGAATAAACCCCTCTCTCCTACTGAGACTGAATCATGAAGAAATTGGAAACCTGAACACAATGATTACTAGTAAGGACACTGAATCAGTAATCAAAAACCTCCCAACTAAACAAAAGTACAGAACCAGATGGCCTCACTAGTGAATTCTACCAAATATTCAGAGTTACCCAATCCTCAAACTCTTCCAAAAAATAAAAGAGGGAATACTTTCAAACTCCTTTCACCAGGCCAGCATTATCCTGATATGGTTTATAGAATCATACATGGTTTATAGAATCATACATCCCATGATCAAATGGGATGCATGGGTGGTTCAACATCCACAAATCAACGTGGTACACATTAACAAAAAATGGATAAAAAAATCATATGATCTCAATAAATGCAAAAAAAGCATTTGACAAAATCCAGTATCCACTTATGAGAAAAACTCTCAACAAAGTAGATATAGAAGGAATGTATTTCAACATAATAAAGACCATTATATGACATTATACTGAATGGTGAAAAAATCTGAAAGCTTTTCCCCTAACATCAGGAACAAGACAAGTATGCCCACTCTTGCCACTTTTGTTCAACTTAGTAATGGAACTCCTAGCCAGAGCAACTAGGCAAGAAATAAAGAGAATCCAAATCAGAAACAAAGATGTAAAACCATCAGTATTTGAACATGACATTATGTATAGGAGACCCTAAACACAATACCTAAAAAACTGTTAGAATAAACAAATATAGTAAACAGGATAAAAAATCAATGTACAAAAATCTGTTGCATTTCTATACACTAATAACAAACAAAAAGAGAAATTAAGAAAACAATCCCATTTAAGATTGCATCAGAAAGAATAAAATAGGAATAAATTTAACCAAGATGGTGAAAGGCCTATACACTGAAAACTATAAGACACTGACAAAAAAACTGAAGAAGACACAAATAAATGGAAAGGCATCCCATGCTCATGGATTGGAGGAATTCATATTATTAAAATAACCATACAACCCAAAGCAAGCTACAGATTCAATGCAATCCCTATCAAAGTTCCAGCAGCATTATTCACAGAAATAGAAAACAATCCTAAAATGTCTATGGATTTTACATATGTACAAATGAGTACATATGTGGAATGTGAAAAAAAAGAAGAAATATCTGAAGCAATCTTGAGAAAGAAGAATCAAGCTGGTGGCATCACACTCCCTGATTTCAAACTATATTACAAAGCTATAGCAATCAAAACAGTGTGGTATTGGCATAAAAACCACACACATATATGAATGGAACAGAATAGAGGGCCCATAAATAAACCCATGTATATATGATCAATTAATTAACAACAAAGGAGCCAAGAATATACAATGGGGAAAGGACAGTCTCTTCAACAAATGGTGCTGGGAACACTGGACAGCACATGCAGAAGAATGAAACTGGACCACTATCATACACTAAGATAAACTCAAAATGGACTAAAGACTTTAATACTTGAAACCAAAAAACTCCTAGAATAAAACATAGGTGGTAAGCTCTTTGACATTGGTTGTGGTGGTGATTTTTGGAATTGACACCAAAACAAAAGCAAAAATAAGTGAGTGGGACTACATCTAACTAAAACACTTCTGAACAGCAAAGGAAACCAGCAACAAAGTGAAAAGGGAAACTACTGAATGGGAAAACATATTTGCAAATTATCCAATGAAGGATTAATACCCAAAATACAGAGTTCTGGGAAGATGGTGGCGTGAATGGAGTGGCAGAATTTTCCTCCCAACATTATATTTATCCACGAAAACACAGCAAATACAACTATTCCTAAAAGAGAGACCAGAACACACAAGAAAGCGCACATCATGCAGCCACACCTGAGAGGACTCGGCAGCTGGTGAGGCGGGTAAGAAACAGAACCATGACCCAGCAGGACCCGAGCACTCCCCCAACCCAGCGTACCAGCAGGAGGAGAGGATTCAGAGCCAGGAGGGAGTGGAAGTGCAGGCCCGGTAGATAACCAGTCCCGGCGAACTGCCCCAGGAACACGGACACACAGAACACGGTGTAGCGGAGATTGGAGAGACAAAGGGCGCAGGGTCTCAGCGGGAAAGCGCCTGCTCTCGCGGTTGGCTCATGGAAGGAGAAAAGAGAAGAAAAAAAAAAAGGAGAAAAGCGCGCATTTTTTTTTTCAGCGGTCTTAAAGAGACAGGAGTCCAGCAGAGGACCGCATAGACGAAGAACACTCATCCCAGCAGGCTGGGAGTCCTGGGGGGCTTCGGACCCCTTAGCAGGCAACTGGGAAAGGGTGGCCATATTTAAAACTCCCACAGAGCTCAACAGCCTCCCATTCATTCTCACCCTGGCCACAGCTTTAAAGGGCCTTGCGGAGCGGCGTGGCCATGGCTCTGGAATAGTGGAGCAACAGCGCCACCTACAGCATCCTCACAGAATCCACTCCCAGTGGGCGTTTTTTTTTTTTTAGGTGTTGCTGCTTTTTCTTTTTCCTTGTCGTTCTTTCCCTCTCTTTTCTTTTTATTATTATTAGAATTTTTTTTCTCTTCTTTCTTCTCTTTCCTTTTTAAAGTCATAAAGAGCCCAGCTGACATACGTGACAACTACCAACAACCAATTCTATAGCCATGAGAAGACAGAGGAATATGGTACAGACAAAGCTTCAGACACACCCAACCCCTGAGAGAGAACCTGAAGGAATGGACATGCACAGTCTTCCTGAAAAAGAATTCAGAATAAAAGTCATAGCCATGCTGACAAATCTACAGAAAAATGTGCAAGAGCTGAGGGAGGAAATGAGGAAAGACTATGCAGAAATGAGACAAGCCATCGATGGGCTTAACAGCAGACTGGATGAGGTACAAGACACTGTCAATGAAATACAAAACAGAGAACAGGAATACAAAGAATCTGAGGCAGAGAGAGATAAAAGGATCTCTAAGAATGAAAGAATATTAAGAGAACTGTGTGACCAATCCAAACGGAGCAATATTCGCATTATAGGAGTACCAGAGGAAGAAGAGAGAGAAAAAGGGATAGAAAGTGTCTTTGAAGAAATAATTGCTGAAAACTTTCCCACACTGGGGAAGGAAATAGTCTCGCAGTCCACGGAGGCCCACAGAACTGCCAACACAAGGGACCCAAGGAAGACAACACCAAGACACATAATAATTAAGATGACAAAGGTCAAAGATAAAGACAGAGTATTAAAGGCAGCTAGAGAGAGAAAAAAGATCACCTACAAAGGAAAACCCATCAGACGGTCATCAGACTTCTCAACAGAAACCTGACAGGCCAGAAGAGAATGGCATGATATATTTAACGTAATGAAACAGAAGGGCCCCGAACCAAGAATATTGTATCCAGCACGATTATCATTTAAATATGACGGAGGGATTAAACGATTTCAAGACAAAAGAAAGTTGAGAGAGTTTGCCTCTCATAAACTACCACTACAGGATATCTTAAATGGACTGCTCTAGAGGGAAGCACCCCTAAGGCTAAAAAGATGTCACCAGAGAAAATAAAATCATAGCAAAGAAAGCAGACCATCCAAATACTAACTAAAGGCAAAGAATAAAACACCTAATATATAAAGAAAAGAGGAGGAAGAATAGGAAGGGAGAGATAAAGAAACATCAGATGGCATTCAAATAACTTAACAAGAAAGTTAAGTTAGATTCTTAGATAGTAAAGAAGCAACCCTTGAACCTTTGGTAACCATGAATCTAAAGCCAGCAATGGCAATAAGTACATATCTATCAATAATCACCCTAAATGTAAACGGACTGAATGCACCAATCAAAAGACACAGAGTAACAGAGTGGATAAAAAACCAAGACCCATCTATATGCTGCTTACAAGAGACTCACCTCAAACCCAAAGATATACACAGGCTAAAAGTGAAGGGATGGAAAAAGATATTTCATGCAAACAACAAAGAGAAAAAAGCAGGTATTGCAGTACTTGTATCAGATAAAATAGACTTCAAAACGAAGAAAGTAGCAAGAGATAAAGAAGGACATTATATAATGATAAAGGGGTCAGTCCAAAAAGAAGATATAACTATTATAAATATATATGCACCCAACACAGGAACAAATACTAACAGAACTGAGGGAGGAAATGGACAGCAATGCAATTATTTTGGGAGACTTTAACACACCACTCACTCCAAAGGATAGATCAACCAGGCAGAGGATAAGTAAAGACACAGAGGCACTGAACAACACACTAGAACACATGGACCTAACAGGTATCTACAGAACTCTGCACCCAAAAGCAGGAGGATACACATTCTTCTCAAGCGCACATGGAACATTTTCCAGAATAGACCACATACTAGGCCACAAAAAGAATCTCAGTAAATTCAAAAATATTGAAATTCTACCAACCAACTTCTCAGATCACAAAGGTATAAAACTAGAAATAAATTGTAGAAAGATATCAAAAAGGCTCACAAATACATGGAGACTTGACAACATTCTCCTAATGAATCAATGGGTTAACGACCAAATCAAAACAGAAATCAACGAATATATGGAGACTAATGACAACAACAACACAAAGACACAACTTCTGCGGGACACAGCAAAGGCAGTTCTAAGAGGAAAGTATATTCCAATCCAGGCCTATTTAAAGAAGGAAGAACATTCCCAAATGAACAGTCTAAAGACACAATTATTGAAATTGGAAAAAGAAGAACAAATGAGGCCCAAAGTTACCAGAAGGAGAGACATAATAAAGATCAGAGAAGAAATAAATAAAATTAGAAGAATAAAACAATAGAAAAAAAATCAATGAAACCAAAAGCTGGTTCTTTGAAAAAATAAACAAAATAGATAAACCCCTAGCCAGACTCATTAAGAGAAAAAGAGAATCTACACACATAAACAGAATCACAAATGAGAAAGGAAAAGTAACGACGGACCCCACAGAAATACAAAGAATTATAAGAGAATATTACAAGCATCTATATGCTAACAAGCTGGAAAACCTAGAAGAAATGGACAACTTCTTAGAAAAATACAGCCTTCCAAGACTCACCAAGCAGGAAACAGAAAAACTAAACAGACCAATCACCAGCAATGAAATTGAATCGGTAATCAAAAAACTACCCAAGAACAAAAGCCCTGGACCTGATGGATTCACCTCTGAATTGTACCAGACATATAGAGAAGAAATAACACCCATTCTCCTTAAAGTTTTCCAAAAAATAGAAGAGGAGGGAATACTTCCAAACTCATTCTATGAAGCCAGCATCACTCTAATACCAAAACAGGGCAAAGACCTCACCAAAAAAGAAAATTGCAGACCAATATCCCTGATGAACGTAGATGCAAAAATACTTAACAAAATATTAGCAAACTGAATTCAAAAATATATAAAGATGATCATACACCATGATCAAGTGGGATTCATCCCAGGGATGCAAGGATGGTACAACATTCGAAAATCCATCAACATCATCCACCACATCAGCAAAAAGAAAAAAACCACATGATCATCTCCATAGATGCTGAAAAAGCATTCTGACAAAATTCAACATCCATTCATGATAAAAACTCTCAACAAAATGGGTATGGAGGGCAAGTACCTCAACATCATAAAGGCCATACTAACAGATGATATATATGACAAACCCACAGCTAACATCATACTTAACAGCGAGAAGCTGAAAGCTTTTCATCTAAGATCGGGAACAAGATAGGGATGCCCACTCTCTCCACTGTTATTCAACATAGTACTGGAGGTCCTAGCCACAGCAATCAGACAAAACAAAGACATGCAAGGCATCCAGATTGGTAAAGAAGAAGTCAAATTGTCACTATTTGCAGATGACATGATATTGTACATAAAAAACCCTAAAGACTCCACTTCAAAACAACTAGAACTAATATCTGAATTCAGCAAAGTTGCATGATACAAAATTAACACACAGAAATCTCTTGCTTTCCTATACACTAACGATGAACTAACAGAAAGAGAAATCAGAAAAACAATTTCATTCACAATTGCATCAAAAAGAATAAAATACCTAGGAACAAAGCTAACGAATGAAATGAAAGACCTGTACTCTGAAAACTACAAGACACTCCTAGGAGAAATTAAAGAAGACACTGACAAATGGAAATGCATCCCATGCTCTTGGCTAGGAAGAATAAATATTGTCAAAATGGCTATACTACCTAAAGCAATCTACAGATTCAACGCAATCCCTATCAAAATACCAAGAGCTTTCTTCAATGAACTGGAACAAATAACTCAAAAATTCATATGGAACCAGAAAAGACCCCAAATAGCCAAAGCAATCCTGAGAAGGAGGAATCAAACAGGGGGAATTACGCTCCCTGACTTCAAGCTCTACAAAGCCGCAGTAATCAAGACAATTTGGTACTGGCACAAAAACAGACTCACAGACCAGTGGAACATAATAGAAAATCCAAACATTAACCCAAACATCTACAGTCAATTAATATTTGATAAAGGAGCCCTGGATATACAATGGGGAGATGACAGCCTCTTCAGCAGCTGGTGTTGGAAAAACTGGACAGCTACCTGTAAGAGAATGAAACTGGACTACTGTCTAACCCCATACACAAAGGTAAACTCAAGCTGGGTCAAAGACCTGAATGTAAGTCATGAAACCATAAAACTCTTAGAAAAAAACATAGGCAAAAATCTCTTGGATATAAACATGAGTGACTTCTTCATGAACATATCCCCCCCGGGCAAGGGAAACAAACGCAAAAATGAACAAATGGGACTATATCAAGTTGAAAAGCTTCTGTACAGCAAAGGACACCATCAGTAGAACAAAAAGACATCCTACAATATGGGAAAATATATTCATAAACGAAGTATCTGATAAGTTGTTGACATCTAAAATATATAAAGCACTCACGCATCTTAACAAACAAAAAGCAAATAACCCAATTAAGAAATGGGCAGAGGACATGAATAGACACTTCTCTAAAGAAGAAATTCAGATGGCCAACAGGCACATGAAAAGATGCTCCACATCGCTAATCATCAGAGAAATGCAGATTAAAACCACAATGAGATATCACCTCACACCAATGAGGATGGCCAACATCCAAAACACAAACAACCACAAATGTTGGCGAGGATGTGGAGAAAAGGGAACCCTCCTACACTGCTGGTGGAAATGCAAATTAGTTCAACCATTGTGGAAAGCAATATGGAGGTTCCTCAGAAAACTCAAAATAGAAATACCATTTGACCCAGGAATCCCACTCCTAGGAATTTACCCTAAGAATGCAGCAGCCCAGTTTGAAAAAGACAGATGCACCCCTATGTTTATTGCAGCACTATTTACAATAGCCAAGAAATGGAAGCAACCTAAGTGCCCATCAGTAGATGAATGGATAAAGAAGATGTGGTACATATACACAATGGAATACTACTCAGCCATAAGAAGAAAACAAATCCTACCATTTGCAACAACATGGATGGAGTTAGAGGGTATTATGCTCAGTGAAATAAGCCAAGCTGAAAAAGACAAGTATCAAATGATTTCACTCATATGTGGAGTATAAGAACAAAGAAAAAAAAAAAAAACTGAAGGAACACAGCAGCAGCAGACTCACAGATCCCAAGAACGGACTAATGGTTACCAAAGAGAAAGGGACTGGGGAGGATGGGTGGGAAGGGAGGGATAAGAGGGTAAAAGGGGCATTCCGATTAGCAGACATAGGGTGGGGGGGCACGGGGGGGACTGTACAACTCAGAGAAGACAAGTAGTGATTCTCATCTCACTACGCTGATGGACAGTGACTGTAATAGGGTTGGTGGGGGTGACCTGATGAAGAGGGTAGTTTAATCACCATAATATTGCACATGTAATTGTAGGTTAATGATACCAAAATAAATTGTAAAAAAAAAAATACCCAAAATATATAGAGCTCATAATAGAAAAAATAGTACAATGGTACAAAATTTTTTTAATCCAATTTTTAAAATGGACAGATTTGAATAGGCATTTTTCCAAAGAAGAATACAGATGACCACCAGGTGCATGAAAATATGCTCAACATCACTCATCATCAGGGCATTGCAAATCAAAACCACAGTAAGGTATCACCTCACACCAGTTAGAATGACAAGTCATAAAGACAATAATAACAAGTGTTTGTGAGGATGCAGAGGAAAGGAAACCCTCATGAACTGCTGTTGGGAATATAAATTGATGCAGCCCCTATAGAAACCAGGAGGGAAGATCTTCAAAAAATTAAAAATAGAACTACCAAATGATCCAGCAATTCCACTCTTGGTTATTTATCTGAAGAAAATAAAAACACTAACTCAAAAAGATATATGCACCCCCATGTTCATTGCAGCATTATTTATCATAGCCAAGATACAGAAACAACATAAGTGTCCTTCTATGGATGTATAAAGAAAATGTGGTATGTACATATGTATACGTATATATGTATATGTACACAATAAAATGTTATTCAGCCATAAAAGAGAATGAAATCTTGCTCTTTGTGATGACCATGGATGGACCTTGAGGGCATTATGCTAAGTGAAATAAGTCAGAGAAAGACAAATACCATATGATCACTTATATGTAGAATATGAAACAAAAACAAAAACCCAAACTCATAGATAAAGAAAACAGTTTGGTGGTTGCCAGAGGAGGGGGTTAGGGGTGGACAAAATGGGTGAAAGGAGTCAAACAAACTTCCATAAAATAAGTAAGTCATGGGGATGTAGGGTACAGCATGGTGACTATAGTTATTAATACCATACAGCACTCCCCCCTTTATCTGATCTGCAATTTCAGCTGCTCAAGGTCAACCATGATCTAGAAGCAAATGATTCTCCTTCTGACATATTGTCAGAAGGGCAGTAGTCACCTAATGCCATGTGACACTGCCTGCATCGTTTACCTCACTTCATCTCATCACATAGGCATTTTATTATCTTGAATCATCACAAGAATGTGAGTACAGTACATTATGGTATTTTGAGAGAGACCAGATTCACATAACTTGTGACAAAATATTGTTATAACTGTTCTTTTTTATTGTTACTCTCTTACTGTGCCTAATTTATAAATTAAACATCATCATAGGTATGTATGTATAGGAAAACATAGTATATAGTATATATAGAGTTCGGTACTGTACATGGTTTCAGGCCTCCACTAGGAGTCTTGGAACATATCCCACAGGAAAGGGGGAACTGTTGTACTGCATATTTGAAAGCTGCTAAGAAAGTACATTTTTAAAGTTCTAATCACAAGAAAAAAAAATTTGCAACTATGTATGTTGATGGATGTTAATATTGAATCATCATGTTGTACACTTGAAACTAACATGTAAATTATATATATATATATATAAGTCATCTCTCCTCCAGTCCAGCCACGGGTCAAAGCCCATACACAGGACAAATAAATGGGTCAGAAGTTCTCCCAGAGAACGAGCAGCCATATGTTCTTCCTCCTCTTCACACACATTTTGAAGGACAGTCCAAGGGGCCTTTCTCTTCCCGAGGGACAGTGCTCTGAGCGCAAGAACAGAAGGCCACAGAGTCAGCGGCAGCAAATACTAAAAGGTCGGACCCCAAGGAGCACATCTGGAGGCAAGTGAAGGAGAGGACACACTAAATAGGGAAAGGAGCGTCCTCTCCTCACCCAGTGAACCAGCTGCCTTCTTCTGTAGGGTCATCCTCCATCTGTGTACTTGGTAACCCCGTGAAATGCAAACACCCAGAGTCAGCCTGGAGGCGGTTCCCAGCTTTAGTTGGACTCGCTGGGTCTACCTTCTCTCTCAGCCTCAATCTGCACACCTATTAAGTTGTCAATGAGACACATTTAGTGATGTCTGCATAACCCACACTATACCCATCTGTAAATGCTTCCTTTTTTCCACTGTTGACAGGAAAGCCAAATCAAGATCCCTTTCCAGGCTGGTCAAAGACTTGGCCTCAATTTTCAAGGTGGTTCAGGTAAGCCCTCATCCAGGGAGCAGACGCTCAAAGCAGTTAAGGACCCCTGGGATCCAGGGCGAAGCTGCGGGGCAGCGGCAGGGAGGCGGGGCTCAGAGCCCCAGCGAGCGCAGACGGCAGTGGGCGGGGCCGCCAGCAGGACGGGCGCCCCTCGTAGAGCGCCTCCCAGCGCCCCCCGCCTGCGCCGAGGAAGCCGCCTCCTCTCCCACGCAGAAGCTGTAATTCCTCTGCTCCCTGCTACTAAGGTTAGAAAGCCAAAACGCAAATTCACAGAGAAGAAATCCAGAGAAGACTTTAAAAACTCTAACTATCCAAAAGGAGGGAAACAATTTTCATTTCCAAATGGAGGCCCCAGGATCCCTCCCGCAGAGGCGAGGGGGGCACTTGCTCTGTCCGGCAGAACACCACACCAGAACTCATTCGCTCAGCTCCACAAATCACTGAGCCCTACTGTGTTCCGGAAGCTGGGCTAGATGCTGGGGATTTCTCAGTGAACAGGACCAAGGCATTCTCTTGGGTAACAGCCCTTGATAGTAACGTGTCCTAGAGAAATAGTTTCCTATGCAGTTCTGATAAGGCTTTCCAAAAAGTAGCGTACTTCATGACAGAGTAGGAGCCATCAGCTTTTATCTAGTCTGCTGTGGAGAAGCTATAAAACGACGGGCCCCAGGGGGTTACTAGTTCTGCAGTGGAAACCACTTCCACCTAGACTATCACGTCTGATCTATCCATCAGCAACCACTGCCCGGCTCCAGGGGTAAGGATTCTTAGACATCATCTAAGCCGGAGGCGGTGAGAGCAAGCATGTCTGCACAGGCCTGGGGGACAGGCAGCCCTGGTCACTCTGGAATCCAACATCCGCAGAGATCACAGACTCGCCCGAACTGCAGGCACATGAGTGGCAGAGCCAAAGTCAGGACACACAACTTGTGACTCTTGGACAAATGCTTTCTACCACACAGCTCTAAAAACTGGCAGCAGGAGGCAGAGGGTGCGAACGCTCTGTGGAACATCAGCGCGAGGTAGCTCGAGGCAATATAGCTCTCCCCGGAGCAGAGACTGGGGCCGAAAGAGCCAAAAGATGATGGCTGGCTGACTATTGCAAAAGTATTAAGCAAGAATTACTAACCCACAGACACTAGATATATACTGATAATTAAAGCTTTAGTGAATCTAGGTGTTTCTCCCAAAGGGTTTTGATTTACTAGCTAAAGTGCAGTTACAGAAGTGTGTGTTCACAGACCAGCTATAGAGTGGAAAAATTAGAAAGGCTGCTTAGAATAGGTCCATGCATGTTGCTTGTAAATTTGACTTTTTGCTCTTCTGACATTTCATTAAGCAGCAAAGTCAGCTTCTCTTTTGACAGCCAACCTCCCCCAGTCTACAGAACACCCACCAAGGCCAGGACATGGCTTTAATTTCAGTAACCACCTCCTAAAGTCCTGAACTGAAGATGCCCTTGCCGCTGCCATCTACCTGTTGACTGCTCCAGGGGAACACTCGTTTTCCCCCTTAACTCTACACCGCTGAGAGGGCAAGGGAGGGAGGCAGCGCGCACCATGTCTGTGTTTCTGCAGGCGCTGCCGCAAGCCCTGTGGGCCTGGAAGGCTCCAGCAGCCCCGGCAGCTGTGCCCCTAGCTGCCTACCCCCGCTCGTTCAGGTTTGGGAGCCTGGCACTAGGGGGTGGACCCAGCCTGCAGAGGAGTCTTACAGCCAACCCTGGTAATTCCATCGTCCTTAGCAGGAGGAGCGGTAGGATGGGCCATCCGTGGTAGTTCTGGCCACTGAGACCTGAGGAAAGTCTGTTAGGGGCTCCCGGAAGAACTTTTCTCACTCTTTAAAAGAAACATAGGAAAAGAGCACTTCTCTGCCTCTGGACTTGTCTGCAATGCAGCCGCTTGGGGACCAAAAGGAGAACCAGGCTGCTGAGATAAGCAATGTGTGGAGGTTGCTACGAGAGCTCTACAGAGCCACTGAATTAACCATCCACCATTAACTGGGGATTAAGGGTGACCCACCCCAACCTGTAATAAATGTTCTTTGCAACTAAAGACACCCTACCTGGTTCATGAAGTTACTGTCACTCTTATTTTATGAAGGGACAAGAAGCACAGAGGTCATAAGCCAATGACCCACAGGCACATAACTGATAAGGGAGAGGACAAGAAGGCACCTAAGTGTGTCCAACCCCAAAGCTGGGTGCTTTTCTATCTTCCCTCTCCCTCCAGGATTCCTATGAGCCCTGCATTCAGAAAGCACTTAATACGTGCCTGAACAAGCAGCCTTTCTGCTCAACCTGCCCGTGACAGCTCCTTACAGACTAGGAGCTCCTCCTCTCGGAGCTGGAACAGCAGTGGGCTGGCTCCTCGCACCAACCAGGAGTCTCTATTTCAACCACAGAAGAAACTTCCCAAGCACTTCCCACAGAGATGCCGAACTGGAGCTGAGGACAGGAAATCCCTGGTAATCTGAACTGCTCCTTGGGGCCACCACTGTAATACAGTGAGAACAGCCTTGCTCTCTCTCCCACTGAGCTGTGACTTCAGGATTGGAAATTGCCTGAAGAAAATAAAAATTGGGGCACAATGCTAACCACACTTGATTACCAATGTGACCAGGCCACCCCCCCACCCCCCCCTCCCCCCGCCACCGAAAGTGCTCCAGCTGTGCTCACATCACAATCCTCATAAAACCTTATCTCACTCATACACAGCCCCAGGGGAGAGGCAGAGAGGAAGCAATAAGCAGTCACACACGTTCAATTTTCAGACTGCCACCAGTTGATGAGATGCAGGTCTGAAAGGTGATCAAGCAAAATGAAGCTAATGCAGAGAGGTGAATTCACACAGGAGCCCTTGGGATATTTTCCTCTCTCCTAGCTCTGTGCATCAGCAGCTAGAATAGGGAAATCGTGTTTTCCTGAGGAAACGAAATGGGAAATTTGTGGACCTGGGCTTAAATCCTGAGTCCAGGCAAACTAACTAACTTCTGCATTTTAGGCTGCTCAGATGTAAATGAAGATGAACCAATGTTCTTCACTAAACACTGCTTAGTATGCTGTAGGAACTGTGCAGACCAAAGGTGAGCTGAAGAGTTCCATGACGGAACAGACATGGAATCAGCAGTTACAACATACGTTACCACACAGTGTGCTTGGTGACCACATAGGGGAGTCATCAGGCGATGTGGCTCCTGAAGGAAGCGGGGGGTTAATCTGAGAAATTAGCCTGGTGAAGCAGAGGGAGTAAGTCTGTATGAGTCCTTTTGTGTGTCTGTGTGAACAGGAGGAGTGAAGAGTGAAGAGGCCTTCAGACAAAATCTGGAGGTGAGAAAGAGCCTGGAACTTTAAAGCCAGGAACTGAAGTCAGGTCATGGGACTGGCCTGGAGCATATGAGGGGAGAATAGTGACAAATGTCACTGAAGATCAGAAGCAGCACCCTGTCACCCAGAGGAGAATGTGGACATCATCCTAGGGCCATGGAGAGCACAGCAGGACATAAGTAGACCCATGACATGATCCAATTGGCTGCCATGTGGAGAATCAACTGGAAGGGGCGAGATTGGGTGCAGGGGACTAGGAGGCTCAGCAGACATCTGCGTAAGAGAGGGTGGAGGCGTGTGCCAGGGAAATGCTGGTGAGGCTGGGGTGCTGGGGACAGGTAAGAAAGATATTTATGAGGTGGAATCAACTAGTGAGAGACTTGGTGCAGGAGAGAAGACAAGGAAGGAGCCGCATCTGATACTCAGATTTCTGGCTGAGACAACTGGACCTAAGCCTCACCAACCAGCCCCTGCAGGAGTCAGGCAGAGAGGAGGGTTTAGAGAGGAGATGATTCAGTTATGGGTACACTCCATGTGTCAGATACCATGTGAAAAGCCCAGGTGGAATTAACACCTGTTTGCCTGAATTCTAGCTCCTGACTCATTCCAGCCAACCCAACTTTGTACACCACATCTCTGAAATGGGTTTTAAAAGACATTTTTCAAATCTTAACATCTCTGAAATCAGAATGTTTTAAAATTGATGGGTGACATGGTTTAACTGACAGTGATGTTAGTGATATATTAAATAGTGGTGCATCTTACAATGAATGACATCTTGGATTTGATGAAATATGGATGTCTATCAATCTTAGAAGAAAATAGTATTTGAATGACTCTCCTTAGAACTTAAATCCTAGCTAGCTCCAAAAAGATCTGAAGTAGTCTTTCAAAGTAGAGCTCATAGGACAGGACAGTATCTGTAAAAAGAAAAACAAACACTCCTGGGAACAAATGTTGGAAAGAATCCCCAAAACAGCCTTCTTTTCTTATGAGGGGTTATCAGTTAGCAGTGATTACTAGTGTGAATGAAAACAACAGAAGGTCAAACAAGCTTCCAAGAACTCCCAATTCTAAAAACGAAGAGCAAAACCAGGGTACAGAATAATTGAGGAAAAAATCACACTATTTTGATTGACTTTCAACAAAACAGAAATAGCCGTGACCTGGGGGGTTCTCAGGAAAGATATCTTTTAAAATGAGTGGATTTGGCTCCTTGTGACCAGAAAAAGATAGTGACGTGAGAAGTGAGGCAGAAATCTCCTCCCCAAACCACATATAATATGAAAATACAGCAAATACAACTAATCCTAAAAGAGTGAACAGAAAGAAGACTGCAACAGATGGCCTACATCTGGGGAAAAGAGAAGATCTCACAGAAAAGGGTAAAGTAGCAAAACTGCAATCCTGTGGGACACAAACCTCCTCCAACCACAGCTCACCAGTGGGAGGAGGAGAAACAGAGCAGGGAGGAAGTAGAAACCGAGGACTGCTAAACAACCAGCCCTGGAGATCTACAACAGGAGCACAAACACATGTTACATGGTGCTCTGGAGATTAGAGGGGTGGGAAAGCAAAGACAGGCAGAATACTCAGAGAGACTGAGATTCCAGCTGCTTGTGGAGAGCACAGTCAGTTATCTGGGACAAAAGTAAGGCAGATACTTTGGAAGACATCCCAACAGTGCGAGGGCTGCTAAAGGGGCAAAGATTACACAGAGCTTCCTGGTCAGGAGAAGGAACAGGTGGGTAAAATCGTCCCAGCACACTCAGCCCAGCAGGTTGGGAACTTTCAGGAATTTCAGGCACTCCATCCACCTGGCTGGCAATGCAGCTCCAAGGACCCCCATCACGATATGAACCCTGCCGTTCCTTCCTCCTGGCCAGCACCTATTCACAAAACTGCTGCCCCCGCCATTGCACCAGGCCAGCCACAGGGCAGCCCCGCCTACAGCACCTACAGGGGTGTATTGCAAAGGCTTTTCCCTGTGCACTTGGTTCACTAACCCTGGCAGTGGAAGAAGGCACTGTGGCCAAGAAGCAGGAAAGAGCTCTTTACTCCCAGCAAGCACCGGCGCTGCCTGCCTGTGACCCACACCATTGCTCCAGGTGCTGGGCAGCTCCGAAGAATAGAGCTTCTGGGCACTAGAGGGCACCACCTACACAAAGCTATCATTCCACATTATTCAGTAGGATTATGAAAAGGCAGAAGAACCTTGTTCAAGCCAAAATCCCCCAAACACCAGAAAGAGGGCTCAGTGAAACTGAAATCACCAATCTTCCTGATAAAGATTTCAAAGTAAAAATCATAAATATGCTTATGGAGTTAGAGAAAAATATTCAATATCTCAGGGAAGAATTCAAGAAGGAGACAGAAAAATTTTTAAATACAGTATCTGAAATGAAACATACAATGGAGGGATTTAAAAGCACACTAGGAGAGGTAGAGGAGATGATAAATGGGATAGAAATTAGAGAATAGGCATACAGAGAAGCTGAGGCACAGAGAGAAAAAAGGATCTGTAGGAATGAAAGAATAGTAAGACAACTATATGACCACTCCAAACAAAACATTATTTGCATTATAGGGGTACCATAAGAAGAAAGGAGGGAAAAATGGATAGAAAGTGTCTGAAGAAATAATTGCAGACAACTACCCAAATCTCAGGAAAGAGATAGTTGCTCAAGCCATGGAGGTGCACAGAGCTCCCAACACAAGCGACCCAAGGAAGACAACACCAAGACATATAATAATTAAAATGGCAAAGATCAAGGATAAGGACAGACTTTTAAAAGCAGCTAGAGAGAGGAGAAAGATCACATACAAAGGAAAACCCATCAGGCTATTATCAGACTTCTCAACAGAAACCTCACAGGCCAGAAGGGAGTGGCATTATATATTTAATGTAATGAAGCAGAAGGGCCTCTAACCAAGAATACTCTTCCCGGCAAGATTATCATCTAAATTTGAAGGAGGGATTAAACACCTTCGAGATAAGCAAAAGCTGAGAGAATTTACCTCCCACAAACCATTTCAACAGTGTATTCTGGAGGGACTGCTAGAGATGGAAGTGTTCCTAAGGCTGACTAGCTGTCACCAGAGGAAATAAAACCACAGTAAAGTAGAACAATTAATTACCAAGTAGATGCAAAATCAAATAAACTACCCCCAAAGTCAGGCAAGGGATAGACAAAGAATACAGAATATGATACCTAATATATAAAGAATGGAGGAGGAAGAGCAAGGAGGAAAAAAAAGAGCCTGTAGATTGTGTTTGTTATAGCATACTAAGTGAGTTAAATTAGACTGTTAAATAGTAAGGAAGTTACCCTTGAACCTTTGGTAACCATGAATCTAAAGCCTGCAATACCAGTAAGTACATACCTATCAATAATCACCCTAAGTGTAAATGGTCTGAATGCACCAATCAAAAGACGTAGAGTCACTGAATGGATAAAAAAATAGACCCGTCTATATGCTGCCTACAAGACACTCAATTCAAACCCAAAGATATACATAGACTAAAAGTGAAGGGATGGAAAAAGATATTTCATGCAACTAATAGGGAGAAAAAAGCACAAGTTGCAGTACTTATATCAGACAAAATAGACATTAAAACAAAGAAAGTCACAAGAGACAAAGAAGGACATTACATAATGATAAAGGGGTCCATCCAACAAGAGGATATAACTATCTATGCACCCAACACAGGAGTACCTACATATGTGAAACAAATACTAACAGAATTAAAGGGGGAAATAGAATAAAATACATTCATTTTAGGAGACTTCAACACACCACTCCAAAGGACAGATCACCAGACAGAAAATAAGTAAGGAGACAGAGGCACTGACCAACATATTAGAGCAGATGGACCTAACAGACATCTACAGAACACTATACCCAAAAGCAGCAGGATACACATTCTAACTCAAGTGCACATGGAACATTTTCAAGAATAGATCATATACTAGGCCACAAAAAGAACCTCAGTAAATTCAAAAAGATTGAAATTGTACCAACCAATTTCTCAGACCACAAACATATGCAACTAGAAATAAATTACACAAAGAAAATGAAAAATCCCACAAACACATGGAGGCTTTACAACATGCTCCTAAGTAACCAATGGATCAATGACCAAATAAAAACAGAGCTCAAGGTATATATGGAGACAAATGACAACAATAATTCAACACTGCAAAATCTGTGGGACATAGTGAAGGCCGTGCTAAGAGGGAAGTATACTGCAATACAGGCCTACCTCAGGATAGAAGAACAATCCCACATAAACAGTCTAAACTCACAATTAACAAAACTAGAAAAAGAAGAACAATGAGGCCCAATGTCAATATAAGGAGGGACATAATAAATATTAGAGTGGAAATAAATAAAATTGAGAAGAATAAAACAATAGAAAGAATCAATGAAAGCAGGAGCTGGTTCTTTGAGAATATAAACAAAATAGATAGACCCCTAGCAAGACTTATCAAGAAAAAAAGAGTCTATACATATAAACAGAATCAGAAATGAGAAAGGAAAAATCACTATGGACACCACAGAAATACAAAGAATTATGAGAGAATACTATGAAAAATTATATGCTAACAAACTGGATAACCTAGAAGAAATGGTCAACTTTGTAGAAACATATAACCACCCAAGTCTGACCCAGGAATAAACATATCTGAACAAACCAATTACCAGCAATGAAATTAAATTGGGAATCAAAAAACTACCTAAGAACAAAAGCCCTAGAACTGATGGATTTACCACTGAATCTTATCAAACATTTAGTGAAGACCTAATACCCATCCACCTTAAAGTTTTCCAAAAAGTAGAAGAGGGAATACTTCCAAACTCATTCCATGACCAGCATCACTGTAATATGAAAACCAGCCAAGGATACCACAAAAAAAGAAAATTACAGACCAATATCCCTGATGAACATAGATGCAAAAGTACTCAACAAAATATTAGCAAACCAAATTCAAAAATACATCAAAAAGATCATACATCATGATCAAGTGGGATTTATCCCAGGGATACAAGGATGGTACAATATTAGAAAATCCATCAACATCATCCACCACATCAATAAAAAGGACAAAAACCACATGGTCATCTCCATAGATGCTGAAAAAGCATTCGACAAAATTCAACATCTATTCATGATAAAAACTCTCAACAAAATGGGTATAGAGGGCAAATAACTCAACATAATAAAGGCCATGTATGACAAACCCACAGCCAACATCATCCTTAGCAGAGAAAAGCATAAGGCTTTTCCTCTAAGATCGGGAACAAGACAAGGATAGCCACTCTCCCACTTTTATTCAACATAGTTCTGGAGGTCCTAGCCACAACAATCAGACAACATGAAGAGATAAAAGGCATCCAGATTGGTAAGGTAGAAGTCAAGCTGTCACTGTTTGCAGATGACATGATAGTGTACATAAAAAAAACTCTAAAGAATCCATCCCAAAACTACTAGAATAACTGAATTCAACAAAGTTGCAAGATACAAAATTAATACACAGAAATCTGTTGCATTCCTGTATACTAGTGAACTAGCAGAAAGAGAAATCAGGAAAACAATTCCATTTACTATTGCATTAAAAAGAACAAAATACCTAGGAATAAATCTAACCAAGGAAGTAAAAGGTCTACACCCTGAAAACTACAAGACACTCAGGAGAGAAACTGAAGAAGACACAAATAAATGGAAACACATCCCATGGTCATGGATACGAAGAATTAATATTGTCAAAATGGCCATCCTTCCTAAACCAATCAACAGATTAAATGTAATCCATATCAAAATACCAATAGCATTCTTCAATGAATTAGAGCAAATAGTTCTAAAATTCATATGGAACCACAAAAGACCCCAAATAACCAAAGCAATCCTAAGAAGGAAGAATAAAGCTGGGGGATTATGCCCCCCAACTTCAAGCTCTACTACAAAGCCACAGTAATCAAGACAATTTTGTACTGGCACAAGAACATATTCATAAATCAATGGAACAGACTAGAGAGCCCAGATACAAACCCAAGCATATAAGGTTAATTAATATACGATAAAGGAGCCATGGATATACAGTGGGGAAATGACAGCCCCTTCAACAGCTGGTGTTGGCAAACTGGACAGCTACATGTAAGAGAATGAAACTGGATTATTGTCTAACCCCATACACAAAAGTAAACTCAAAATGGATCAAAGACCTGAATGTAAGTCATGAAACCATAAAACTTGTAGAAAAAAACATAGGCAAAAATCTCTTGGACATAACCATGAGTAACTTCTTCATGAACATACCTCCCCAGGCAAGGGAAACAAAAGCAAAAATGAACACATGGGACTACATCAAACTAAAAAGCTTCTGTATAGCAAAGGAGACCATCAGTAGAACAAAAATGCATCCTACAGGATCGGAGAATGTATTTGTAAATGACATATCCCACAAGGGGTTAGCATCCAAAATATATAAAGAACTCACACACCTCAACACCCAAAGAGCAAATAACCCTATTTAAAAAATGGGTGCAGTATATGAACAGACACTTCTCCAAAGAATAAATTCAGATGGCCAACAGGCACATGAAAAGATGCTTCACATCACTAATCATCAGGAAAATGCAAATTAAAACAACACATAGATATCACCTCACACCAGTTAGGATGGTCAACATCCAAAAGACAAGGAACAACAAATGTTGGCAAGGATGCAGAGAAAGGGGAACCCTTGTACATTGTTGGTGGGAATGTAAATTAGTTCAACCACTGTGGAAAGCAATATGGAGGTTCCTCAAAAAACTAAAAATGGAAATACCATTTGACCCAGGAATTCCACTCCTTGGGATTTACCAAAAGAAAACAAGTTCTCAGATTCGAAAATACATATGCACCCTGATGTTTATTGCAGCACTAGTCACAATAGCCAAGATGTGTCTATCAGTAGATGAATGGATAAAGAAGATGTGGTACATATACACAATGGAATACTATTCAGCCATAAGAAGAAAAAAAATCCTACCATTTGCAGCAACATGGATGGAGCTGGATGGTATTAATCTCAGTGAAATGAGCCAGGTGAAGAAAGACAAGTACCAAATGATTTCACTCATTTCTGGAGTATAACAAAGAAAAACTGAAGGAACAAAACAACATCAGATTTACAGACTCCAAGAAGTGACTAGCAGTTACCAAAGGGAAAGGGGCTGGGGAGGGTGGTTGGGAAGGGAGGGAAAAGGGGATTAAAGGGTATTATGATTAGCACACATAATGTAGGGGGGCACGTGTAAGGCAGTATAGCACAGAGAAGACAAGTAAAAACTCTGTAAGTAAACTCTACAGCATCTTACTTCGCTGATGGACAATGACTGCAGCGGAGTGGTGGGGGGACTTGATAATATGGGTGAATGTAGTAAACACAATGTTGCTCATGTGGAACCTTCATAAGATTGTATATCAATGATACCTTAATAAAAAATAAATTTTTAAAAAGAGTAGATTTGATGGGGCCTTGAGAGCTTTATAGTTACACTTCCCACAAAGAACTTGATGACCAAGATGAGGCTCACTGAAGTCCTACTGACATTCTTCATTCCATAGTCTTTATTCAAGAACTGAACAAACATCTACTGTGACAAACAAAACATGCAGAGAGAACAACCTGCTGTTCTCCAGACTTTTCCATGGCACAGCTACATTTGTGGGTAAAAACCAGGCTGCTTCTCGATGCAGTAACCCAGCCTCTCTGAGTCCCATTGAAGGTAGCTCCCCATAACATGGCAGGATTCGCTGCAGAGACCACACAGCTGCTGCCTCCTCCTCAGAGGAGAGAAACAAGGGCTCCGGGAATGAGCATCAAAAGTGCCACAGATGGGACTTCCAGGAAGATGGCGACGTGAACAGACAGACAGAAAAATTCCTCCCAACATTATATTTATTAACGAAAACACAGCAAATACAACTATCCCTAAAAGAGAGACCAGAATACACAGGAAAGTGCACAGCATACAGGTACACCTGAGAGAACTCGGCAGCCAGAGAGGCGGACAAGATACAGAGCCACGACCCGGCGGGACCGAGCTCCTTCCCCCCAGAGCTCCGGCGGTCAGATACTCCGGAGAGAGGACTCGGTACCCGATGAGGCAGGACGGAGCTGCGACTCAGTGAGACCCGAGTGCTCCTCCACCCCAGCACTCTGGCGGGAGTCCCGGCAAGGCGGGTAAGATACGGAGCCGCGACCCAGCGGGACCAAGCGCTCCTCTCCCCCAGTGCTCCAGCGGAAGGAGAGGATTCAGAGCCGGGAGGGAGTGGAAGTCTGCGCCGGGAGCGCCGACACACAGCCTGCGGTGTAGCAGAGATTGGAGAGACAGAGGGCACAGGGTCCCAGCCGGGAAAGTGCAAGTTGCCCCGCGGCAGGCTCCAGGAAGGAAAAAGAAAGGAAAAAAAAGGGAAGAAAAGCGCACGCTCTTTCTCAGCGGCAGTAGAGGGGCCGGATAGCCCCGCAAACTGAGCCCAGCACACTGGGAGTCCTGGGGAGCTTTGGACCCCTTAGCTGGCGACTGGGAAAGGGTGGCTGCTATTAAGACCCCCACAGAGATCAACAGCTTCCCATTCCTTCCCAACCCAGCCAGAGCTATAAAGGGCCTTGCGGAGCAGCACGGCCATGGCTCTGGAATAGTGGAGCAACAGCGCCACCTACAGAATTCACACAGAACCCACTCTCAGTGGCTTTTTTTTTCTTTTTAGTTATTGTTTTTTCTCCCCTTTCTTTTCCTTTTTTTTTTCTTTCCCTCTCTTTCAACAGCCTCCCATTCATTCTCACCCCGGCCACAGCTTTAAAGGGCCGTGTGGAGGGACGTGGCCACGGCTCTGGAATAGTGGAGCAATAGCGCCACCTACAGCATTCACACAGAAACCACCCCCGGTGGGTGTTTTGGTGTTTTTGTTTTGTTTTGTTTTGTTTTTGTTTTTGTTTTTTCTTTTACATGTTGCTGCTTTTTCTTTTTCTTTCTTTTCTTTTCCTTTTTCTCTCTCTCTTTTTACTTTTTTTATTAGAAGTATTATTTTTCTCTTTGTTTTCTTCTTTTCTTTTCTCTCCTCTATTCTCTTTCCTTTTTAAAGTTATAAAGAGCCCAGCGGACATACGTGACAACTACCAACAACTAATTCTATAGTCATGAGAAGACAGAAGAATATGATACAGACAAAGCTTCAGACAAACACCACCCCAGAGAGAGAATCTGAAGGAATCGACATGCATGTTCTTCCAGAAAAAGAATTCAGAATAAAAGTCATAGCCATACTGACGGATCTACAGAAACATGTGCAAGAGCTGAGGGAGGAAGTGAGGGAAGTGAGGAAAGACAATGCAGAAATGAGACAAGCCATCGACGGGCTCAACAGCAGATTGAATCAGGTTCAAGACACGATCAAGGAATTGCAATACAGGGAACAGGAATACAAAGAAGCTGAGGCAGAGAGAGATAAAAGGATCTCTAAGAATGAAAGAATATTAAGAGAACTATGTGACCAATCCAAACGGAACAAAATTCGCATAATAGGAGTACCAGAGGAAGAAGAGAGAGAAAAAGGGATAGAAAGTGTCTTTGAAGAAATAATTGCTGAAAACTTCCCCACGCTGGGGAAGAAAATAGTCTCACAGTCCATGGAAGTGCACAGATCTCCCAACACAAGGGACCCAAGGAAGACAACACCAAGACACATAATAATAAAGATGGCAAAGATCAAAGATAAAGACAGAGTATTAAAGGCAGCTAGAGAGAGAAAAAAGATCACCTACAAAGGAAAACCCATCAGACTGTCATCAGACTTCTCAACAGAAACCTGACAGGCCAGAAGAGAATGGCATGATATATTTAACGTAATGAAACAGAAGGGCCTCGAACCAAGAATATTGTATCCAGCACGATTATCATTTAAATAAGACGGAGGGATTAAACAATTTCAAGACAAAAGAAAGTTGAGAGAGTTTGCCTCCCATAAACCACCACTACAGGATATCTTAAATGGACTGCTCTAGAGGGAAACACCCCTAAGACTAAAAAGATGTCACCAGAGAAAATAAAATCATAGCAAAGAAAGCAGACCATCTAAATACTAACTAAAGGCAAAGAATAAAACACCTAATATATAAAGAAAGGAGGAGGAAGAATAAGAAGGGAGAGATAAAGAAACATCAGACGGCGTTCACAATAACTTAACAAGAAAGTTAAGTTAGATTCTCAGATAGTAAAGAAGCAACCCTTGAACCTTTGGTAACCACGAATCTAAAGCCTGCAATGGCAATAAGTACATATCTATCAATAATCACCCTAAATGTAAACGGACTGAATGCACCAATCAAAAGACACAGAGTAACAGAGTGGATAAAAAAGCAAGACCCATCTATATGCTGCTTACAAGAGACTCACCTCAAACCCAAAGACATACACAAACTAAAAGTGAAGGGATGGAAAAAAATATTTCAAGCAAACAACAAAGAGAAAAAAGCAGGTGTTGCAGTACTTGTATCAGATAAAATAGACTTCAAAACGAAGAAAGTAGCAAGAGATAAAGACGGACATTACATAATGATAAAGGGGTCAGTCCAACAAGAAGATATAACCATTATAAATATATATGCACCCAACACAGGAGCATCAGCATATGTGAAACAAATACTAACAGA
>JAQQAC010020965.1:0-26180 GCA_029783875.1 Phataginus tricuspis
GTTCTTCTTTTTCCAATTTCAATAATTGTGTCCTTAGACTGTTCATTTGGGAATGCTCTTCCTTCTTTAAATAGGACTGAATTGCAATATACTTTCCTCTTAAAACTGCCTTTGCTGAGTCCCACAGAAGTTGTGGCTTTGTGTTGTTGTTGTCATTAGTCTCCATATATTCTTTGATTTCTGTTTTGATTTGGTCGTTAACCCATTGATTCATTAGGAGAATGTTGTTAAGTCTCCATGTATTTGTGTGCCTTTTTGATTTCTTTCTAAAATTTATTTCTAGTTTTATACCTTTGTGATCTGAGAAGTTGGTTGGTAGGATTTCAATATTTTTGAATTTACTGAGGTTCTTTTTGTGGCCTAGTATGTGGTCTATTCTGGAAAATGTTCCATCTGCACTTGAGAAGAATGTGTATCCTGTTGCTTTTGGGTGCAGAGTTCTGTAGATATCTGTTAGGTCCATCTGTTCTAGTGTGTTGTTCAGTGCCTCTGTGTCTTTACTTATTCTCTGTCTGGTTGATCTATCCTTTGGAGTGAGTGGTGTGTTGAAGTCTCCTAAAATGAATGCATTGGTGTTGTCTATTTCCTCCTTCACTTCTGTTAGTATTTGTTTCACGAATGTTGGCGCTCCTGTGTTGGGTGCATATATGTTTATAATGGTTATATCTTCTTGTTGAACTGACCCCTTTATCATTATGTAATGTCCTTCTTTATCTCTTGCTACTTTCTTCGTTTTTAAGTCTATTTTGTCTGATACAAGTACTGCAACAGCTGCTTTTTTCTCTTTGTTGTTTGCATGAAATATCTTTTTCCATCCCTTCACTTTTAGTCTGTGTATATCTTTGGGTTTGAGGTGAGTCTCTTGTAAGCAGCATATAGATGGGTCTTGCTTTTTTATCCACTCTGTTACTCTGTGTCTTTTAATTGGTGCATTCAGTCCATTTACATTTAGGGTGATTATTGATAGATATGTACTTATTGCCATTGCTGGCTTTAGATTCGTGGTTACCAAAGGTTCGAGGGTTGCTTCTTTACTATCTAAGAATCTAACTTAACTTTCTTGTTAAGTTATTGTGAACGCCGTCTGATGTTTCTTTATCTCTCCCTTCCTATTCTTCCTCCTCCATTATTTATATATTGGGTGTTTTATTCTTTGCCTTTAGTTAGTATTTGGATGGTCTGCTTTCTTTGCTATGATTTTATTTTCTCTGGTGACATCTTTTTAGCCTTAGGGGTGCTTCCCTCTAGAGCAGTCCATTGAAGATATCCTGTAGTGGTGGTTTATGAGAGGCAAACTCTTTCAACTTTCCTTTGTCTGGAAATTGTTTAATCCCTCCGTCATATTTAAATGATAATCGTGCTGGATACAATATTCTTGGTTCGAGGTCCTTCTGTTTCATTACGTTAAATATATCATGCCATTCTCTTCTGGCCTGTAAGGTTTCTGTTGAGAAGTCTGATGATAGTCTGATGGGTTTTCCTTTGTAGGTGATCTTTTTTCTCTCTCTACCTGCCTTTAATACTCTGTCTTTATCTTTGACCTTTGCCATCTGAATTATTATGTGTCCTGGTGTTGTCTCCCTTGTGTTGGGAGTTCTGTGGGCTTCCGTGGACTGCGAGACTATTTCCTTCCCCAGTGTGGGAAAGTTTTCAGCAATTATTTCTTCAAAGACACTTTCTATCCCTTTTTCTCTCTCTTCTTCCTCTGGTACTCCTATAATGTGAATATTGTTCCGTTTGGATTGGTCACACAGTTCTCTCAATATTCTTTCATTCTTAGAGATCCTTTTTTCTCTCAGTACCTCAGCTTCTTTGTATTCCTCTTCTCTAGTTTCTATTTCATTTATCGTCTCCTCCACCATATCCAATCTGCTTTTAATACCATCCATTGTGTTCTTCAAGGATTGGATCTCCGACCGGAATTCATTCCTGAGTTCTTGAATATCTTTCCGTACCTCCATGAGCATGTTCATGATTTTTATTTTGAACTCCCTTTCAAGGAGAGTCATAAGGTCCATATCATTTAAATCTTTCTCAGGAGCTATATTCATAATTTTACTCTGGACCAGGTTCCTTTGGCGTTTCATATTTGTGTATGGAGCCCTCTAGTGCCCAGAAGCTCTACTCTCTGGAGCTCCTCAGCCCCTGAAGCAATGTCAGGGATTGTAGGGGAGTGGTATTGGTGCCTCGGGGGAGGAAAGGGCTGTTTCCTGGTTCCTGGCTGCTATGCCTGTCTCCACTGTCTGAACCAGTGGGCTGAGCACACAGGTATAAGCCTCTGTGCTTTGCTTTTTTAGTTGCTGTAGACAGATCCTCCTTCCGGCTGGCCCAACACCAGGGAAGGGCTTCCAGGTTTGCAAGCCCGGTGGGGCTGGCCAGGCGAAAGGTGCACTAGTCTGCCTGTCACAGAAGGGGTTCCTGGAGCCGTGCAGGCAGCCAGGGAGCTGGCACACCTGAAGATCAGAAAACTCCCAAACTGCTGGGCAGAGTACACCCAGATAATCCTGTCCACCTGTCCTTTCTCCCAAGCAGCAAGCTCCGTGTAGTCCTTGCCCCCTCAGCAGGCCTCCTTCCAAGGTCCTCCCTGCCAGGAAGTCTCTCAGACTGCCCACCCCTCCCCCATCCAAGAGCAGCTGGGTATGGATCCCTGATCTCACAAGCAGCTGGAATCTTAGTCTCTCCAGGAACTCCTCCTGTCTTAGCTTTCCAAGCTCCTAATTACGAGAGCATCATGCAAGCACCATGAAATGTAGGTTTGTGCTCCCAGAGCAGATCTCCAGAGTTAGGTACTAAGCAGTCCCAGTTCTCCACTCCCTCTCAGCTCTGTTCCTGTTCCTCCTGCTGGTGAGCTGGGGTGGGGGAAGGGCTTGGATCCCGCTCCTCTGCTATTTTTTAATACTCTTTCTAAATTTTCTCTTCCTCTCTCTGTATCCCCACCCCACCCATTCTTTATGGTTTCTCAGAATTGGGATCCAAGCTGGCCATTTGGCAGTCTTATCTCTAGAAACTACCCTTCCTCTATCTCCACCTTGAAATTGGTACTCTTTCTCCATAGAGAGGATTATACTGTTTACACAAAGCCAATGATATGGTATATTTTTATAACTTGACCTTATGCTACCTAAAATCAACACAGAAAAACTCAAAATAAAAGGAGTTTTAAGAGTCGGAAAGAGAATTAACATAAAAACATGGCTCCACTACTTTGGAAAACAGTCTTGCAGTTCCACAAAAGGATAAAAATAGAACTACCACATGACCCACCAATTCCACTCCTAGTTATATATCCAAGAATGGAAACTAATGTTCACAGAGAAACCTGTATAAGAATGTCCACAGCAGCACTGTCCATAATAGCCAAAAAGTAGAAACAACCCAAATGTCCATCAACTAATAAATGGATAAACAAAATGTGTTATATCCATACAATGGAACATTATTTGGCAATAAAAATAAATTAAATGCTGAAACATGTTACAGCATAGATGAACCATGAAAACATGCTATGTGAAAAGAGCCAGATACAAAAGACCATATATTGTGTGCCTCCATTTATATGAAATATCCAGAACAGGCAAGTCTGTACACACAGAAAGTAGATTAGCGGTTGCCTACAGTTTCAAGGATGATGACAAAGGATGCCCAGGTTTGTTTTTCAGATGATGAAAATATTCTAAAACTGCAATAAAGGCTGCGTTACTCTGAATATACCAGAAGTCAATGAAATGTATATTTTAACTAGGTACGTTATAAGGATTATGAATTGATTTCAAGCTGTTTCAAAAAAGACTCACTTTTCAATACTTCCTCCCTCTATATTTCTGGACCATGATAAGTCACCAAGTATTTACTTTTTGTTCAGGAAACAGAAAGCAGAGATCATTTTGTATTCCTGGGGAGATATGACTTCTATTCTTTTTTCCCTCTACCCTTAGAGTAGTCAGCGATGCTTCAAGCAAGAAGCTGTGTATGCATATCTTAAGATAAAGCATAGAAGGCCGTGCTAAGAGGAAAGTATACTGCAAGACAGGCCAACCTCAGGAAAGAAGAACAATCCCATATGAACACTCTAAACTTAAAATTAACGAAACTAGAAAAAGAAGAACAAATGAGGCCCAAAGTCAGTAGAATGAGGGACATAATAAAGATTAGAGCAGAAATAAATAAAATCGAGAAGAATAAAATAATAGAAAGAAACAATGAAAGTAACACCTGGTTCTTCGAGAAAATAAACAAAATAGATAAACCCCTAACGAGACTTATCAAGAAAAAAGAGAGTCTACACACACAAACAGAATCAAAAATGAGAAAGGAAAAATCACTACAGACAGCACAGAAATACTAAGAATTACTAGAGAACACTATGAAAAATTATATGCTAACAAACTGGATAGCCTAGAAGAAATGGACAACTTTCTAGAAAAATACAACCTTCCAAGGCTGACCCAGAAAGAAACAGAAAATCTGAACAGACCAATTACCAGCAATGAAATTGAACTGGTAATCAAAAAACTACCTAAGGAAAAAATACCTGGACCAGATGGCTTCACCACTGAATTTTATCAAACATTTAGTGAAGACTTAATACCTATCGTCCTTAAAGTTTTCCAAAAAGTAGAAGAAGAGGGAATACTTCCAAACTCATTCAATGAGGCCAGCATCACTCTAATATCAAAACCAGGCAAAGAAACCATAAAAAATTAAAATTACAGACCAATATCCCTGATGAACATAGATGCAAAAATACTCAAGAAAATATTAGCAAACCGAATTCAAAAGTACATCAAAAGATCATCCATCATGATCAAGTAGGATTTATTCCAGGGATGCAAGAACGGTACAGCATTCAAAAATCCATCAACATCATCCACTACATCAACAGAAAGGACAAAAACCTTATGATCATCTCCACAGATGCTGAAAAAGCACTCGACAAAATTCAACATCCATTCATGATAAAAACTCTAAACAAAATGGGTACAGAGGGCAAGTACCTCAACATCATAAAGGCCATATATGACAAACCCACAGCCAACATTATACTTAACAGGGAGAAGCTGAAAGCCTTTCCTTTAAGATCTGGAACAAGACAAGAATGCCCACTATCCCCACTTCTATTCACCATAGTACTGGAGGTCCTAGCCACAGCAATCAGACAACACAAAGAAATAAAAGGCATCCAGATTGGCAAGGAAGAAGTTAAAACTGTCCCTGTTTGCACATGACATGATATTGTACATAAAAACCCTAAAGAATCCACTCCAAAACTACTAGACCTAATATCTGAATTCAGCAAAGTTGCAGGATACAAAATTAATACACAGAAATCTGTGGCATTCCTATACACTAATGATGAACTAGCAGAAAGAGAAATAAGAAAACAATTCCATTCACAATTGCATCAAAAAGAATAAAATACCTGTGAATAAACCTAACCAAAGAAGTGAAAGACCTGTGCTCTGAAAACTACAAGACACTCATGAGAGAAATTAAAGAAGATACCAATAAATGGAAACACATCCCATGCTCATGGATAGGAAGAATTAATATTGTCAAAATGGCCATGCTGCCTAAAGCAATCTACAGATTCAATGCAATTCCTATAAAAATACCAACAGCATTCTTCAATGAACTAGAGCAAATCATTATAAAATTCATATGGAACCACAAAAGACCCCAAATAGCCAAAGCAATCCTGATAATGAAGAATAAAGCTGGGGGGATTATGCTCCCCAACTTCAAGCTTTCCTACAAAGTCACAGTACTCAAGACAATTTGGTACTGGCACACGAACACACCCGTAGACCAGTGGAACAGACTAAGAGAGCCCTGATATAAATACAATCATATATGGTCAATTAATATATGATAAAGGAGCCATGGACATACAATGGGGAAATGACAGCCTCTTCAAAAGCTGGTGTTGGCACAACTGGACAGCTACATGCAATAGAATGAGACTGGATTATTGTTTAACCCCATACACAAAAGTAAACTCGAAATGGATCAAAGACGTGAATGTAAGTCATGAAACCATAAAACTCTTGGAAGACAACATAAGCGGACTTCCGGGAAGATGGCGGCGTGAGCAGGGCGGCAGAAATCTCCTTCCAAAACTATATATATATCTATGAAAATACGCCAAATACAACTATTCCTAAAGGAGAGACCAGAATACACAGGAAAGTGCACAGCATGCAGCTACACCTGAGAGGACTTGGCACCATGCGCAGCGGGTAAGATACGGAGCCGCGACCAAGCGGGACCCGAGCACTCCCCCACCCCAGCGCACCGGCGGGAGGAGAGGATTCAGAGCCGGGAGGGAGTGGAAGTACACCCCGTGAAATAAGACCCCGGTGATATAGGCAGGGAGCCCTGACACACATCGTGTGGTGTAGTGGAGATTAGAGAGGCAGAGGCTGCAGGATCTGAGCGGAGAACGCGCGAGAGTGCTTGCAGCCGGCTCCCGGGAAAGAAACAAACAACAAAAAAAAGAAAAGTGCGCACTTTTTTTCAGCGGTCTTAAAGAGACAGGAGCCCAGCGGAGGAGCCGGATCGCCCGGGCGCACTCAACCAGTAGGCTAGGAGTCATGGGGAGTTTCGGACCCCTTAGCTGGCAACTGGAAAAGGGTGGCCGCACTTAGACTTCCCACAGACATCAACAGCCTCCCACTCATTCCCATCCCAGCCAGCAATATAAAGGGCCCTGTGGAGTGGCACGGCCACAGCTGCGGAATAGTAGAGCAACAGCGCCACCTACAGCATCCCAACAGAATCTACTCCCAGTGGGCATTTTGTTTGTTTTTTGTTTGTTTGGTCTTTTTTTGTTTTGGTTTGGTTTTTGTTTTTTCTTCTCTTTCTTTTTTCTTTTCCTTCCTTTCATTTTTTTTTTCTTTTTAAAGTCTTAAACAGCCCAGCGGACATACGTGGCAACTACCAGCAACCACTTCTATAGCCATGAAAAGACAGGAATATGGGACAGACTAAGATCAACCAGACAACCCCAGAGACGGAGCCTGTAGGGATGGAAATGCACACTCTTCCTGAAAAGGAATTCAGAATAAAAGTCATAACCATGCTGATGGAGCTACAGAGAAATGTGCAAGAGCTGAGGGAGGAAGTGAGGGAAGTGAGGAAAGACAATGCAGAAATCAGACAACCCATCAACGGGCTTAACAGCAGACAGGATGAGATGCAAGAGACTATTAATGGAATAGAAATCAGAGAACAGGAACTAAGAGAAGCTGAGGCAGAGACAGATAAAAGGATCTCTAGGAATGAAAGAATATTAAGAGAACTGTGTGACCAATCCAAATGGAACAATATTTGCATTATAGGAGTACAAGAGGAAGAAAAGAGAGAAAAAGGGATAGAAAGTGTCTTTGAAGAAATAATTCCTGAAAACTTCCCCATGCTGGGGAAGGAAATAGTCTCACAGTCCACGGAAGTCAACAGATCTCCCAACAAAACGGACCCAAGGAAAACAACACCAAGACACATAATAATTCAAATGGCAAAGATCAAAGATAAAGACAGAGTACTAAAGACAGAGAGAAAAAAGATCACCTACAAAGGAAAACCCATCAGACCATATTCAGACTTCTCAACAGAAAACTTACAGGCCAGAAAGGAATGAATGATATATCGAACGTAATGAAACAGAAGGGCCTCTAAATGAAACCAAGAATATTCTATCCAGCACGATTATCATTTAAATATGACGGAGGATTAAACAATTTCCAGACAAGCGAAAGTTGAGAGAGTTTGCCTCCCATAAACCACCACTACAGGATATCTTAAATGGACAGCTCTAGAGGGAAGCACCCCTAAGGCGAAAAAGATGTCACCAGAGAAAAAAAAATCATAGCAAATAAAGCAGACCATCCAAATACTAACTAAAGGCAAAGAATAAAACAGCTAATATATAAAGAATGGAGGAGGAAGAATAAGAAGGGAGAGAAATAAAGAAACATCAGACTGTGTTTACAATAACTTAACAAGAAAGTTAAGTTAGATTCTTAGATAGTAAAGAAGCAACCCTTGAACCTTTGGTAACCACGAATCTAAAGCCAGCAATGGCAATAAGTACATATCTATCAATAATCACCCTAAATGTAAATGGACTTAATGCACCAATCAAAAGACACAGAGTAACAGAGTGGATAAAAAAGGAAGACCCATCTATATGCTGCTTACAAGAGACTCACCTCAAACCCAAAGATATACACAGACTAAAAGTGAAGGGATGGAAAAAGATATTTCATGCAAACAACAAAGAGAAAAAAGCAGCTGTTGCAGTACTTGTATCTGACAAAATAGACTTCAAAACGAAGAAAGTAGCAAGAGATAAAGACGGACATTACATAATGATAAAGGGGTCAGTCCAACAAGAAGATATAACCATTATTAATATATATGCACCCAACACAGGAGCACCAGCATACGTGAAACAAATACTAACAGAATTGAAGGAGGAAATAGACAGCAATGCATTCATTTTAGGAGACTTCAACACACCACTCACCCCAAAGGACAGATCAACCAGACAGAAAATAAGTAAAGACACAGAGGCACTGAACAACACACTAGAACAGATGGACCTAACAGACATCTACAGAACTCTGCACCCAAAAGCAGGATACACATTCCTCTCAAGTGCACATGGAACATTTTCCAGAATACACCACATACTAGGCCACAAAAAGAACCTCAGTAAATTCAAAAATATTGAAATTCTACCAACCACCTTCTCAGATCACAAAGGTATAAAACTAGAAATAAATTTTAGAAAATCAAAAAGGCTCACAAATACATGGAGACTTAACAACACTCTCCTAATTAATCAATGGGTTAACGGCCAAATCAAAACAGAAATCAAAGAATATAGAGAGACTAATGACAACAATACAAAGCCACATCTTCTCTAGAATGCAGCAAAGGCAGTACTAAGAGGAAAGTATATTGCAATCGAGGCCTATTTAAAGAAGGAAGAACATTCCAAAATGAATAGTCTAAAGACACAATTACTGAAATTGGAAAAAGAAGAACAAATGAGGCCCAAAGTCACCAGAAGGAGGAACATAATAAAGATCAGAGAAGAAATAAAAAATTGAAAAGAATAAAACAATAGAAAAAAATCAATAAAACCAAGAGCTGTTTCTTTGAAAAAATAAACAAAATAGATAAACCCCTAGCCAGACTCATTAAGAGAAAAAGAGAATCTACACACATAAACAGAATCACAAATGAGAAAGGAAAAATAACAACGGACCCCACAGAAATACAAAGAATTATAACAGAATATTATGAGCATCTGTATGCTAACAAGCTGGAATACTTAGAAAAATGGAGAACTTCTTAGAAAAATACAACCTTCCAAGACTGACCAAACAAGAAACAGAAAAACTAAACAGACCAATCACCAAAAATGAAATTGAATCGGTAATCAAAAAACTACCCAAGAACAAAACCCCGGGACCTGATTGATTCACCTCTGAATTCTACCAGACAAAGAGAGAAGAAATAACGTCCATTCTCCTTAAGTTTTCCAAAAAATAGAAGAGGAGGGAATACTTCCAAACTCATTCAATGAAGCCAGCATCACTCTAATACCAAAACCAGGCAAAGACCTCACCAAAATAGAAAATTACAGACCAATATCCCTGATGAATGTAGATGCAAAAATACTCAACAAAATATTAGCAAACCGAATTCAAAAATACATCAAGAGGATCATACACCATGATCAAGTGGGATTCATCCCAGGGATGCAGGGATGGTACAACATTCGAAAATCCATCAACATCATCCACCACATCAACAAAAAGAACAAAAACCACATGATCATCTCCATAGATGCTGAAAAGCATTTGACAAAATTCATCATCCATTCATGATTAAAACTCTCAACAAAATGGGTATAGATAGCAAGTACCTCAACATCATAAAGGCCATATATGACAAATGCACAGCTAACATCATGCTTTACAGTGAGAAGCTGAAAGCTTTTCATCTAAGATTGGGAACAAGACAGGGATGCCCACTCTCTCCACTGTTATTCAACATAGTACTGGAGGTCCTAGTCACGGCAATCAGACAAAGCAAAGACATACAAGGCATCCAGATTGGTAAAGAAGAAGTCAAATTGCCACTATTTGCAGATGACATGATAGTGTACATAAAAAACCCTAAAGACTCCACTCCAAAACTACTAGAACTAATATCTGAATTCAGCAAAGTTGCAGGATACAAAATTAACAGACAGAAATCTGTTGCTTTCCTATACACTAATGATGAACTAACAGAAAGAGAAATCAGAAAAACAATTCCATTCACAATGGCATCAAAAAGAATAAAATACCTAGGAATAAACCTAACAAAGGAAGTGAAAGACCTGTACTCTGAAAACTACAAGACACTCATAAGAGAAATGAAAGAGGACACTAACAAATGGAAATGCATCCAATGCTCTTGGCTTGGAAGAATAAATATTGTCAAAATGGCTATACTACCTAAAGCAATCTACAGATTCAATGCAATCCCTATCAAACTACCAACAGCTTTCTTCAATGAACTGGAACAAATAATTCTAAAATTCATATGGAGCCACAAAAGACCCCGAATAGCCAAAGCAATCCTGAGAAGGAGGAATCAAACAGGCAGAATTACACTCCATGACTACAAGCTCTACTACAAAGCCACAGTAATCAAGACAATTTGGTATTGGCACTAAAACAGACCCACAGACCAGTGGAACAGAATAGAAAATTCAAACATTAACCCAAACATCTACAGTCAATTAATATTTGATAAAGGAGCCGTGGATATACAATGTGGAGATGACAGCCTCTCCAGCAGCTAGTGTTGGAAAAACTGGACAGCTACATGTAAGAGAATGAAACTGGACTACTGTCTAACCCCATACACAAAGGTAAACTCAAGGTGGATCAAAGACCTGAATGTAAGTCATGAAACCATAAAACTCTTAGAAAAAAACATAGGCAAAAATCTCTTGGACATAAACAAGAGCGACTTCTTCATGAACATATCCCCCCGGGCAAAGGAAACAAAAGCAAAAATGAACAAATGGGACTATATCAAGTTGAAAAGCTTCTGTACAGCAAAGGACACCATCAGTAGAACAAAAAGACATACTACAATATGGGAAAATATATTCATAAATGATGTATCTGATAAGGGGTTGACATCCAAAATATACAAAGAACTCACGGACCTTAACAAACAAAAAGCAAATAATCTAATTAAGAAATGGGCAGAGGACATGAATAGACACTTCTCTAAAGAAGAAATTCAGATGGCCAACAGACACATGAAAAGATGCTCCACATCGCTAATCATCAGAGAAATGCAGATTAAAACCACAATGAGATATCACCTCACACTAGTGAGGATGGCCAACATCCAAAACACAAACAACAACAAATGTTGGCAAGGATGTGGAGAAAAGGGAACCCTCCTACACTGCTGGTGGGAATGCAAATTAGTTCAACCACTGTGGAAAGCAGTAAGGAGGTTCCTCAAAAAACTCAAAATAGAAATACCATTTGACCCAGGAATCCCACTCCTAGGAATTTACCCTAAGAACGCAGCAGCCCAGTTTCAAAAAGACAGATGCACCCCTATGTTTATTGCAGCACTATTTACAGTAGCCAAGAAATGGAAGCAACCTAAGTGTCCATCAGTAGATGAATGGATTAAGAAGATGTGGTACATATACACAATGAATATTATTCAGTGATAAGAAGAAAACAAATCCTACCATTTGCAACAACATGGATGGAGCTAGAGGGCATTATGCTCAGTGAAATAAGCCAAGCTGAAAAAGACAAGTATCAAATGATTTCACTCATATGTGGAGTATAAGAACAAAGAAAAAAACTGAAGGAAAAAAACAGCAGCAGACTCACAGAACCCAAGAACGGACTAATAGTTACCAAAGGGAAAGGGACTGGGGAAGATGGGTGGGAACGGAGGGATAAGAGGGTAAAAGGGGCATTACGATTAGCAGACATAATGTCGGGGTTTATGGGGAGGACTGTACAACTCAGAGAAGACAAGTAGTGATTCTATAGCATCTCACTACACTGATGGACAGTGACTGTAATGGGGTTGGTGGGGGGGACCTGATGAAGGGGCTAATTTAATAACCATAATATTGCACATGTAATTGTAAATTAATGATACCAAAATAAACTATTTTAAAAAAAAGATTGTAACAACACTACTAAAATGAGGTATTTATTTATCAAAACAAAAACAAAAACAGACTAAAAAAGAAGACAACGTAAGCGAAAATCTCCTGAATATAAGCATGAGGAACTTCTTCCTGAACGTATCTCCTCGAGCAAGGGAAACAAAAGCAAAAATGAACACATGGGACTATATCAAACTAAAAAGTTTCTGTACGGCAAAGGACACCATAAACAACACAAAAAGGCATCCTACAGTGTGGGAGAATATATTTGTAAATGACATATCTGACAAGGGGTTAACATCCACAGTATATAAAGAACTCACATGCCTCGACACCCAAAAAGCAAATGACCCAATTCAAAAATGGGCAGAGGATATGAAGAGACAATTCTCCAAAGAAGAAATTCAGATGGCCAACAGACACATGAAAACATGCTTCACATCACTAATCATCAGGGAAATGCAAATTAAAACCCTAATGAGATATCACCTCACACCAGTAAGGGTGGCCAGCCTCCAAAAGACTAACAACAACAAATGCTGGCGAGGATGCGGAGAAAGGGGAACCTTCCTACACTGTTGGTGGGAACATAAGCTAGTTCAACCATTGTGGAAAGCAATATGGAGGTTCCTCAAAAAACTAAAATAGAAATACCATTTGATCCTGGAATCCCACTCCTTGGAATTTACCCAAAGAATACATCTCAGACTCAAAAAGACATATGTACCCCTATGTTTGTCACAGCACTTTTAACAATAGCCAAGATATGGACGCAACCTAAGTGTCCATCAGTAGATGAATGGATAAAGAAGATGTGGTACATATACACAATGGAATACTATTCAGCCATAAGAAAGAAACAAATCCTACCATTTGCAACAACATGGATGGAGCTGGAGGATATTATGCTCAGTGAAATAAGCCAGGTGGAGAAAGACAAGTGCCAAATGATTTCCCTCATTTGTGGAATATAACAACAAAGCAAAACTGAAGGAACAAAATAGCAGCAGACTCACAGACTCTAAGAAGGGACTAGTGGTTACCAAAGGGGAGAGGTGTGGGAGCGTGGGTCGGGAGGGAGGGAGAAGGGGATTGAGGGGTATTAAGTTTAGTACACATGGTGTGGGGGGTCATGGGGGTAGCCCAGAGAAGGCAAACAGTGAATCTGTGGCATCTTCCTACACTGATGGACAGTGACTGCATTGGGGTATGGGTGGGGACTTGATAATACGGGTAAATGTAGTCACCACATTGCTTTCTCATGTGAAACCTTCATAAAAATGTATATCAATAATACCTTAATAAAAAAATTTAAAAAAAAGATAAAGCATAAACAGGACAGTCTAATCATATGGTTCAACAAACTCAAACTTGCACATGTGGTATTTTCCACCTTTAATCCTTATGCAGGAGGCAGCCAGAGCAGTGCCTCACACCCATCTGCCTATCTCTGAGCTCTGTACCTTCCTTCAGTGGGTGACAGCTCCTTTAAGTCTTCCAATCCAGGCTTTACATTCAGTAACTTCTTGTAGAGAGCCAACGGGAAATGGAGATCAACCACGGTGGAGTTGTAGATAGCCAGGCCACAGGTTATGCCAATCAGGTGAAACCAGTTGTGTTCTACAAAGCACTTTTCGGTAGGTATGCAAATGTGTTAAAAGAAAGTCAGTAGTTACACCCCCAAAACACTCTACCATTTATCTCAAAATATTTTCAGTATAAAAGAATAAAGATCTCAGCAATATTTAGTTGCTTTATAAAGCAGAGAAACCCTGACAAACATTCATTTACTCCCTAAAAATATAATGTAGACAAAGTGAAGTATTTATGGGTCACCTAGTGACACACAGATCAGCATACAGTCGTCTACAGCCGCACTGTCTGAAAGAACTTCCTGTGGCGATGGAAGCATTCTGTTCTGTGTGTCCTGTACGGTAGGCAGCCACTAAGCACACCTACTGAGCACTTGAAATGTGCTGGTGTAACTGAGGAAATGGGTCTTTAAGATCAATTTTAGTTAAATAAAATTAAAATTCCAATAGCCACTTGTGGCTAATTGGCTACCTTTTTAGGACACTGCAGATAGAGGGAGAAAACTCTGGTAGAAAAATAATTAAATTATAGTCTGGTTGAAATTAGAATGCCATTTAAAACCTAGCTCTACTACTGAATTTTCAAAACTAAAAATATTTATGTATATTTGTATGAGTATTCATACACAAATCACTACTTTATTAAAATAAGACATATTTAGCAACTACTTCCCACATGTCATAGAACCAATTTCTTTATTACACTATGTTCTTTCTCCAATTCAAGGATAACAAAACTTGGACCTTACCTACTGGAAAGAGAAATAGGGGCTGATGATATGACAAAATAGACTATGAGGTCTTGGCAGCAGATTAAAATGTAGACCAGATACATTATTCAGAAATTTTAAATTATCTTTGTTATGTTCCCCTCTGCAAAGTCAGAAGTTAATGGATCAGATCCATCTGACAAAAGTTTAATTCAATCCATCTGTTTAATTGCAACATCACTAACTTACCGTATCAGAAAACCACAAAAGATTTGAATCCTGATAGTAGGTAAACATTCCATAGATGGGATTCAAAAGTTCTTTTAACAGTAAAAGAAAGAATTCCTTTGTGACGCCACCAGCATCCACTGCTTCTTCACCATCAAAGATTACCTGAAAATAATGAAAGCAGAATTAACACTTCAGGGAAATCTTTAGCATTTAATCTTTTTTAGCAAATTCTTTCCAAAGTCAGGATAAAGGAAGAAAGACAGAACACAGAATACACTGATGCAATTAAAACTGCAAGGCGTATCTGTTGAGTATTAACAAGGCACTTACAGACAGACAAAATTTTCTAGATACTTCAAGGGATACAAAGGAAGTCAGTTTGCCACATGTCCACAGAAGTTTACCATCTATTTGGGGCACTAAGGTAAACATAAAAGAACCAATTAGAGAATTTATCTTCAAACAGTCAAATATATTGAGAGGTAAATGTTCTGGCACCCAGAGAAAAGAAATTATTAACTTGAGTGAAAGAACATTTTCTGGAAGAAAGCTCTCTCAATGGGGTTCTTAAGTAACTGATGTATGTGGAAGGCAGGAGGGATTCTAAGCAGACACAGTCCTGGGCTCCATGGGGGGTTGGAACAGACACACAGGGGCGTGCTAGACCCATAATCACCATCAGAGTAACAACTACAGCAAACTAACAAGAGGCTTATTGAGAGTTTGCTTCATGCCAGCACTTCAACTCTTTAATCCTCAGAACAGCTTTACACATAGGGATTACTATTATCATCCTCATTTTAGAGGTAAGGGTTCAGGCTCAGAGCTAAAAACAGCACTGAGAAAGCTTATCCTTGTGACTGTTTTCAAGGTTACCTGAACAGTACCAGAAAGGGTGGGGACAGACACTAGGACTTTGATTATTCAGGTACCGGTTAACCTGGATATGCTACAAAGCGAAAACTGTCTCATCTGAATTATAGGTTGAAAACAGGGCAAAGAGAGTTCTGTCTCTTTGCAAAATCAAAAATCTAACCCAGAAGTGCTAGGGAGAACTCCCAAGCAGATTGATGAGGCTGATGTTACTTATTGGACATTCTGGGAAGGGTGATAGTAGCTCAGAGACCATCAGCTTCTTGCCTGCCAAATTTTGGACACTTGGAGTTTACAAGATTGGAAAGAGAGACATGGAAATCATCTGAAGGGAAATATAGATGACTTAAAATAACTTCAAATAATTCACTAAATATTTATTTCAACACCTACTATGTACCAAGCATTGTGTTAAGCTCTGAGAATACAGTAAGTAGTAACACAAACATTCACAGTCTATGAGGAAAGACGATTTCTTAATTGAATAATTTCAGGGCTCTAAGAGTGCCCATCTAATAGGCCAACAGCTTTCCAGATGATTTCACTACCTTTCCATTCTCCTTCTGTACCCTTTGTCTCTTAAATCTTTGAAATCCAAGACTTCCTAGGGGCTTGATAGTTTTACCCAGCTGGAGCTTTAGTTTTGCTGTTGTTTGCTTATTTTGGGTGAGGCTGGAGCAGGTACACCAAAGATAGCAGACAAAGAAAGCCCTAGATTCCCTCAAGCAATCCAGCGGTGTATTTATCTGATACCATATTGAGATGGTGTTTCATGATTTGACAGATGATTCAATTCTGGTAAAATGAATGAAAGAAAGAATGGCTGCACTCCAGAATTTTAATAATAAGATCTTTGCTGCTTCAACACTGTTTAAAGAAACCCGAGGAAGCTATTTAAAGGAATAAACTGAAGGACTCACTTTGAGAGGCTTTTTCAAATCAATATCAGAATGAATGCTCAGCTCTCTCAGGGAATCTCCAACAAGGTTGTTCCTGCGAACATGAAGGACCAGGAAGGGGCTTCTGGCCAGCAGAGGCTCCAAGGTGAGAAGCATGAAGACATTCTGCAGGTTGGCTCCGTTGACCGCCACCTGCAGGGTACATCCAAGAGCACAGTTACTCAGAGTGCACCCCGAGTGGGCACAGCAGCCTCCTGTGCCTTTGGAGCTGGGGTGGGTGGGGAACGGGCTGACTGTTTCTCCATTTTGGTCTTTTTTATTTCCCTCTTCACTTTTCCAGTAGATTTTCTAAGTTACTCATGTTTACAAAACACTCAAATCTTTCTAACCTGAACTCAGAGATTAACTGAAAGTTTATGAACCACCTGATCCACAACCAGTTCCAGGAAAATGACTTAAGCCAGCTAATTAAGAATGAAATGATATCATAGTAGAAGAAACATGATTGAAAGTGGGTAAAAACCATGACTTCCCAAATGGCAGGAAAATAAACCTAATAACCAATTGTTAAATAGTTTTTATTCTCTCAAAAATGTCTATTTTCTCCGGAAAATCTTTAAATTGCCAACATCATGGATATATCACTGCGAATACATATCTATGAATAACTATACATAGAGAGAGACAGATGAAGTTATAATCTACCAACAGTAGGAACTGACAGATTTAGATTGCTAACTCACACATCTTTGTACGCTTATCAAAACCAGTATTTTATAATAAAAATGTGTATTTAAAATAAACAAATCTCTATAACTTATAAAGTTTTTATTAAATAAAGAATTACCAAACTCTATTTACTTATCTCTTTATCAGGAGTCAGCAAACAATGGCCTACAGGCCAAACCCAGCCTGCTGCCTGTTCTTACACAGCTCTTGAGTTAAAAACGGTTCTTACATTTGTAAATGGTTGGGAAAAAAATATCAAAAGAATATCTTACCACACGTGAGAACTATATAAAATTCTAATTTCAGTGTGAGGTTTTATTAGAACACCACTATGCCTGTTCACTTACATGTTCCCATCACCACTTTTTGTGCTATGACAGAGTTGAATAGCTGAGGTAGACTGTATAGCCCAAAAACCCGAAAATATTCACTGTGTGGTCCTTTATGGAAAATGTCTGGCAACCCCTGATTTTTGTAAATAGGAATTTTTTTCAGCATTCATATAATTCAACATAAAATTGCTGAAAAAAATTTCAACAGTTCTAAAAGTTAATGGACCTTCACCCAAATGTACTTTCTCTTATTAGGGAAAATTACAACAGAATGTATGTATAGGATGAAAGAAATAGAGTAAGAAGAGAAAATTATTTTTATGGCTATGCTACCTGCATCTGTAGCTCCGCATCAGTCTGTAACATCTTCGTCTTGGCTTGGGCATCAAAGATGAAAGGGTAGGAACAAAGTGTTACAGCATCCTAGGACAAAACACATTACTGGCAATATTACAGTATTCCACAAAGAACACTGCTGGAAAAATACACAAGTGAATTTTAAAAGGATAGTTTACCTGAATTATAGATGGTCTAGCCTTCTGTGTAAAGAAAAATAAGGAGTCTCTTACTTGGATTGCAAAACCTCAACTTTGCAAATGTAAAATACAAATAACAAAACATATAACCTATCTGACTACTTGACCATGGAACTAACATCATTTGAATGACTGACTGCATTTCTGATGGAATAGACCAGATGTTTTGACGGATGCAGACTGAGAAAAAAACATGAAATCAATTTTAAAATAATTTTAAAGGACCTTTAAAGGCCATTTCAATAGCTCCATAATCCACAGCATTAACAGAACTCTCCCTTTATAAGAAATCTAATTCCAAAACAGGAGCTTTACACCCTTGACTTCAGAGATTTATTTTGTTGGATGTAGTGGATAATGCAAACATAATTAGCATGTTACATCTCTTTTTTTTACACACACACACACATACAGGTTGGTTACCCTTAGAAGGAAACAAGTATTTAGAAAGCTTTCCCTGACTCAGCATTTAGGCCAGTGCTTTGCATACAGAAGATACTTCACGAATATGTGAATAAATCTGAATAAATTTTTGAGGAGAGGAATAACAGTAAAATACAAAAAATCACAAGGAAACATACCTAAGACATACATTACAGTTTCATGTATCAGGGAAAAAGAGGAAATTTCTTCTGAAAGTTTTCATTAGGTTATGTAATTTAATTCATTAATTTAATAGAAACAAACCAAAAAAATCTACAATACAGATCATGTTGATCTGCAGTAATATTTCTCAGAGACCTGAAAATGCTCTATGAATTTTAATTTTGTGGTTTTTAAAATGATACCCTAAACAAAACTAATGAAAACATTCTGAATGATCATATATTGGTGTGTTTTGTCCAAGGGTAGTAAGAAAGGAAGAAAAGCAGTCTTCCTTTGTAAGAGATGCACTTGCTCCCAGGTAAAGGCCAGAACGGTCCTGGCTTGCTATATGAATGAAGGTTTAACTGCAGCTGAAAGGAGAAAAGAAAGCTGACTCATCCCAGCACAGAGAGGCTGAGGAACTCAGGTACCTGAGCACCCAGGCCATGTGGAAAGCAGTCCCAGTCCACAATACAAGTGGGGTCTGGTTCCAGTAAAACGTTTTTGCTCATCACATTAAACCACAGGCTAATCTGCATTTTATTGATTTTAGAGTTTTGCTTGTATTTAATTTGTAAATTTTATTTGCTTTTATACATGTTTAAATGCTCTATGAATGAGAAGTGTGTAGCTACGTCCTTTCGTGTTTGTGTATATTTCAATTAAGTCATTTAATAGCAATTTTAAATAAGATCCATCTTATTAATACTTTAGAACTAGGTTCCTTTAGGGATCTTGGAACATTTCCCTAGACTGAGAAACACTAACTGGGGAGGCAATTGCAGCCCACTGAGACAAAGTATGGAATTGTACATATGTAATCCAGGCTATTTTGACTCACTCTCCTGCCTACTTATCTAATGGGAATTGTAAGCACAAAATAAAACACACACCATAAAAGAGTACTTCACAGAATTATCTTCTAACCTAGGTACCTACACAAAAAGTATGACCATACCAGGAAGTGGGTTTAAAACTGTTGCCAATGTTCAGAGTTTTCTAATCTTCCTCTCAGAAGAGATCAGTTTATTCTAAGCATTATTTGCTTATTCTCAAGGGAAAAGAAAGATCTTTAATGTCTGTTGATCTATAAGGCAAGATAAAATTTTGAACACTTCAAATGTAAAAGTGACTATGGGGCAAGTAACAACAGTGACATAAAACAGGGGCCCTTACAGCATCCCACTATACCTAGTATTTTTAATTTCTGGTATTTTGAAATAACTGGTATTTTTGTTGGTGCAATGTAGCTCTTTCAGATATCAATCAGCATCTTTGGCTCTTATTTCTTAGCTCTCTTCAGTCTCACTCCAGTTCTCTGCCGCTACAACCCTTTCTCTGCAAGCCCTACCACAAGCCCTCCCAGCCTCCCTTTAACACCCACCTTCTGCAGCCCTCGTCCCGCCAATCACCCTTTACCTGGCTGTCCCCACCCCCCGAGTGACCCCAGTTTTGGAAGTAGGCTGATCTCCCTTCTGCGGAAAGAGAAGAGTTTAAGGACAGGGTCTCAGTTGGGTGGGTCGGCTGAAGAAAGAAATCCAGAACTGCCTCAGTTAGGATCCAGAGCCAAGGCCCGAGAGTTGGTGGTCCAGAAGACACCACACACACAAGACCCCACAGTGCCAGCTCTAAGGAAAGCAAGGGAGGGAAGGGCAGTCAGTCAAAGAAGCAGCCGACCTGTTTCTTCATGAAGGTCTGTTTATATGTCTACAGATTTTTTATAAGTCTATAGGAGTTTTTGTATTTGATTTTTTTTTTTTACAATTTATTTTGGTATCATTAACCTACAATTACATGTGCAATATTATGGTGATTAAACTACCCCATTCATCAGGTCCCCCCCACCAACCCCATTACAGTCACTGTCCATCAGCGTAGTGAGATGCTATAGACTCACTACTTGTCTTCTCTGAGTTGTACAGCCCTCCCCGTGCCCCCGCTACCTTATGTCTGCTAATAGTAATACCCCTTTTACCCTCTTATCCCTCCTTCCCCAGTTCCTTTCCCTTGGGTAACTATTAGTCCGTTCTTGGGTTCTGTGAGTCTGCTGCTGTTTTGTTCCTTCATTTTTCTTTGTTCTTATACTCCACATATAAGTGAAATCATTTGATACTTGTCTTTTTCAGCTTGGCTTATTTCACTGAGCATAATGCCCTCTAGCTCCATCCATGTTGTTGCAAACGGTAGGATTTGTTTTCTTCTTATCACTGAATAATATTCCATTGTGTATATGTACCACATCTTCTTTATCCATTCATCTACTGATGGACACTTAGGTTGCTTCCATTTCTTGGCTATTGTAAATAGTGCTGCAATAAACATAGGGGTGCATCTGTCTTTTTGAATCTGGGCTGCTGCATTCTTAGGGTAAATTCCTAGGAGTGGGATTCCTGGGTTGAATGATATTTCTATTTTGAGTTTTTTGAGGAACCTCCACACTGCTTTCCACAATGGTTGAACTAATTTGCATTCCCACCAGCAGTGTAGGAGGGTTCCCTTTTCTCCACATCCTCGCCAACATTTGTTGTTGTTTGTGTTTTGGATGTTGTCCATCCTCACTGGTGTGAGGTGATATCTCACTGTGGTTTTAATCTGCATTTCTCTGATGACCAGCGATGTGAAGCATCTTTTCATGTGCATGTTGGCCATCTGAATTTCTTCTTTAGAGAAGGGTCTATTCATGTCCTCTGCCCATTCCTTAATTGGATTATTTGATTTTTGTTTGTAAAGGTGTGTGGGTTCTTTATATATTTTGGATGTCAACCCCTTATCAGATGCATCATTTATGAATATATTTTCCCATACTGTAGGATATCTTTTTGTTCTACTGATGGTGTCCTTTGCTGTACAGAAGCTTTTCAGCTTGATATAATCCCACTTGTTCATTTTTGCTTTTGTTTCCCTTGCCCGGGGAGATATGTTCATGAAGAAGTTGCTCATGTTTATGTCCAAGAGATTTTTGCCAATGTTTTTTTCTAAGAGTTTTATGGTTTCATGACTTACATTCAGGTCTTTGGTCCATCTTGAGTTTACCTTTGTATATGGGGCTAGACAGTAGTCCAGTTTCATTCTCTTACATGTAGCTGTCCAGTTTTTCCAACACCAGCTGCTGAAGAGGCTGTCATCTCCCCATTGTATATCCAAGGCTCCTTTATCAAATATTAATTGGCTGTAAATATTTGGGTTAATGTTTGGATTTTCTATTCTGTTCCACTGGTCTGTGGGTCTGTTTTTGTGCCAATACCAAATTGTCTTGATTACTGTGGCTTTGTTGTAGAGTTTGAAGTCAGGGAGCGTAATTCCGCCTGTTTGATTCCTCCTTCTCAGAATTGCTTGGCTATTCGGGATCTTTTGTGGTTCCATATGAACTTTTGAGTTATTTGTTCCAGTTCATTGAAGAAAGCTGTTGGTAGTTTGAGTTTGATAGGGATTGCGTTGAATCTGTAGATTGCTTTAGGTAGTATAGCCATTTTGACAATATTTATTCTTCCTAGCCAAGAGCATGGGATGCATTTCCATTTGTTAGTGTCCTCTTTAATTTCTCCTAGGAGTGTCTTGTAGTTTTCAGAGTACAGGTCTTTCACTTCCTTCGTTAGGTTTATTCCTAGGTATTTTATTCTTTTTGATGCCATTGTGAATGGAATTGTTTTTCTGATTTCTCTTTCTGTTAGTTCATCGTTAGTGTATAGGAAAGCAACAGATTTCTGTGTGTTAATTTTGTATCCTGCAACTTTGCTGAATTCAGATATTAGTTCTAGTAGTTTTGGAGTGGAGTCTTTAGGGTTTTTTATGTACAGTATCATGTCATCTGCAAATAGTGACAATTTGACTTCTTCTTTACCAATCTGGATGCCTTGTCTTTGTTTTGTCTGATTGCCGTGACTAGGACTTCCAGTACTATGTTGAATAACAGTGGAGAGAGTGGGCATCCCTGTCTTGTTCCCGATCTTAGATGAAAAGTTTTCAACTTCTCGCTGTTAAGTATGATGTTAGCTGTGGGTTTGTCATATATAGCCTTTATGATGTTGAGGTACTTGCCATCTATACCCATTTTGTTGAGAGTTTTAATCATGAATGGATGCTGAATTTTGTCAAATGCTTTTTCAGCATCTATGGAGATGATCATGTGGTTTTTGTTCTTCTTTTTGTTGATGTGGTGGATGATGTTGATGGATTTTCGAATGTTGTACCATCCTTGAATCCCTGGGATGAATCCCACTTGATCATGGTGAATGATCCTCTTGATGTATTTTTGAAATCGGTTTGCTAATATTTTGTTGAGTATTTTTGCATCTACATTCATCAGGGATATTGGTCTGTAATTTTCTTTTTTGGTGAGGTCTTTGCCCGGTTTTGGTATTAGAGTGATGCTAGCTTCATAGAAAGAGTTTGGAAGTATTCCCTCCTCTTCTATTTTTTGGAAAACTTGAAGGAGAATGGGTGTTATTTCTTCTCTATATGTCTGGTAGAATTCAGAAGTGAATCCATCAGGTCCAGGGCTTTTGTTCTTGGGTAGTTTTTTGATTACCAATTCAATTTCATTGCTGGTGATTGGTCTGTTTAGTTTTTCTGTTTCTTGCTTTGTCAGTCTTGGAAGGTTGTATTTTTCTAAGAAGTTCTCCATTTCTTCTGTGTTTTCCAGCTTGTTAGCATATAGTTTCTCATAATATTCTCTTATAATTCTTTATATTTCTGTGGGGTCCGTCGTTATTTTTCCTTCCTTATTTCTGATTCTGTTTATGTGTGTAGATTCTCTTTTTCTCTTAATGAGTCTGGCTAGGGGTTTATCTATTTTGTTTATTTTTTCAAAGAACCAGCTCTTAGTTTCATTGATTTTTTCTATTGTTTTATTCTTCTCAATTTTATTTATTTCTTCTCTGATCTTTATTATGTCCCTCCTTCTGATGACTTTGGGCCTCCTTTGTTCTTCTTTTTCCAATTTCAATAATTGTGTCTTTAGACTGTTAATTTGGGAATGCTCTTCCTTCTTTAAATAGGCCTGGATTGCAATATACTTTCCCCTTAAAACTGCCTTTGCTGCGTCCCACAGAAGTTGTGGCTTTGTGAGTTGTTGTCATTAGTTTCCATATATTCTTTGATTTCTCTTTTGATTTGTTCGTTCACCAATTGATTAATTAGGAGAATGTTGTTAAGTCTCCATGTATTTGTGAGCCTTTTTGATTTCTTTCTAAAATTTATTTCTAGTTTTATACCTTTGTGATCTGAGAAGTTGGTTGGGAGGATTTCAATATTTTTGAAATTACTGAGGTTCTTTTTGTGGCCTAGTATGTGGTCTATTCTGGAAAATGTTCCATGTGCACTTGAGAAGAATGTGTATCCTGTTGCTTTTGGGTGCAGAGTTCTATAGATATCTGTTAGGTCCATCTGTTCTAGTGTGTTGTTCAGTGCCTCTGTGTCTTTACTTATTCTCTGACTGGTTGATCTATCCTTTGGAGTGAGTGGTGTGTTGAAGTCTCCTAAAATGCATTGTTGTCTATTTGCTCCTTCAATTCTGTTAGTATTTGTTTCACATATGTTGGCGCTCCTGTGTTGGGTGCAAATATGTTTATAATGGTTATATCTTCTTGTTGGACTGACCCCTTTATCATTATGTAATGTCCTTCTTTATCTCTTGCTATTTTCTTCATTTTGAAGTCTATTTTGTCTGATACAAGTACTGCAACACCTGCTTTTTTCTCTTTGTTGTTTGCATGAAATATCTTTTTCCATCCCTTCACTTTTAGTCTGTGTATAACTTTGGGTTTGAGGTGAGTCTCTTGTAAGCAGCATATAGATGGGTCTTGCTTTTTTATCCACTCTGTTACTCTGTGTCTTTTGATTGGTGCATTCAGTCCATCTACATTTAGGGTGATTATTGATAGATATGTGCTCATTGCCATTGCTGGCTTTAGATTCGTGGTTACCAAAGGTTCGAGGGTTGCTTCTTTACTATCTAACAATCTAACTTGTTTCTTGTTAAGTTATTGTGAACGCCGTCTGATGTTTCTTTATTTCTCCCTTCCTATTCTTCCTCCTCCTTTCTTTATATATTGGGTGTTTTATTCTTTGCCTTTAGTTAGTATTTGGATGGTCTGCTTTCTTTACTATGATTTTATTTTCTCTCGTGACATCTTTTTAGCCTTAGGGGTGCTTCCCTCTAGAGCAGTCCATTGAAGATATCCTGTAGTGGTCGTTTATGAGAGGTAAACTCTTTCAACTTTCCTTTGTGTGGAAATTGTTTAATCCCTCCGTCATATTTAAATGATAATCGTGCTGGATACAATATTCTTAGCTCGAGGTCCTTCTGTTTCATTACGTTAAATATATCATGCCATTCTCTTCTGGCCTGTAAGGTTTCTGTTGAGAAGTCTGATGACAGTCTGATGGGTTTTCCTTTGTAGGTGATCTTTTTTCTCTCTCTAGCTGCTTTTAATACTCTGTCTTTATCTTTGACCTTTGCCATCTTAATTATTATGTGTCTTGGTGTTGTCTTCCTTGGGTCCCTTGTGTTGGGAGATCTGTGGGCTTCCGTGGACTGCGAGACTATTTCCTTCTCCAGTGTGGGAAAGTTTTCAGCAATTATTTCTTCAAAGACACTTGCTATCCTTTTTTCTCTCTCTTCTTCCTCTGGTATTCCTATAATGTGAATATTGTTCCGTTTGGATTGGTCACACAGTTCTCTCAATATTCTTTCATTCTTAGAGATCCTTTTTTCTCTCAGTACCTCAGCTTCTTTGTATTCCTTCTTTGTATTCCTCTTCTCTAGTTTCTATTTCATTTATCGTCTCCTCCACTGTATCCAATCTGCTTTTAATACCGTCCATTGTGTTCTTTAAGGATTGGATCTCCAACCACAACTCATTCCTGAGTTCTTGAATATCTTTCCGTACGTCCATGAGCATGTTCATGATTTTTATTTTGAACTCCCTTTCAGAGAGAGTCATAAGGTCCATATCATTTAAATCTTTCTCAGGAGTTGTATTCATAATTTTACTCTGGACCAGGTTCCTTTGGCGTTTCATATTTGTGTATGGAGCCCTCTAGTGCCCAGAAGCTCTACTCTCTGGAGCTGCTCAGCCCCTGAAGCAATGTCAGGGATTGTAGGGGAGTGGCATTGGGGCCTCGGGGGAGGAAAGGGCTGATTTCTGGTTCCTGGCTGCTATGCCTGTCTCCACTGTCTGAACCAGTGGGCTGAGCACACAGGTATAAGCCTCTGTGCTTTGCCTTTTTAGTTGCTGTAGACAGATCCTCCCTCCGTTTGGCCCAACACCAGGGAAGGGCTTCCAGGTTTGCAAGCCCGGTGGGGCTGGCCAGGTGAAAGGTGCACTAGTTTGCCTGTCACAGAAGGGGTTCCTGGAGCCGTGCAGGCAGCCAGGGAGCTGGCACACCTGAAGATCAGAAAACCCCCAATCTGCTGGGCAGAGTACACCCGGACAATCCTGTCCACCTGTCCTTTCTCCCGAGCAGCAAGCTCCGTGC
>JAQQAC010020966.1:0-26179 GCA_029783875.1 Phataginus tricuspis
GTTCTTCTTTTTCCAATTTCAATAATTGTGTCCTTAGACTGTTCATTTGGGAATGCTCTTCCTTCTTTAAATAGGACTGAATTGCAATATACTTTCCTCTTAAAACTGCCTTTGCTGAGTCCCACAGAAGTTGTGGCTTTGTGTTGTTGTTGTCATTAGTCTCCATATATTCTTTGATTTCTGTTTTGATTTGGTCGTTAACCCATTGATTCATTAGGAGAATGTTGTTAAGTCTCCATGTATTTGTGTGCCTTTTTGATTTCTTTCTAAAATTTATTTCTAGTTTTATACCTTTGTGATCTGAGAAGTTGGTTGGTAGGATTTCAATATTTTTGAATTTACTGAGGTTCTTTTTGTGGCCTAGTATGTGGTCTATTCTGGAAAATGTTCCATCTGCACTTGAGAAGAATGTGTATCCTGTTGCTTTTGGGTGCAGAGTTCTGTAGATATCTGTTAGGTCCATCTGTTCTAGTGTGTTGTTCAGTGCCTCTGTGTCTTTACTTATTCTCTGTCTGGTTGATCTATCCTTTGGAGTGAGTGGTGTGTTGAAGTCTCCTAAAATGAATGCATTGGTGTTGTCTATTTCCTCCTTCACTTCTGTTAGTATTTGTTTCACGAATGTTGGCGCTCCTGTGTTGGGTGCATATATGTTTATAATGGTTATATCTTCTTGTTGAACTGACCCCTTTATCATTATGTAATGTCCTTCTTTATCTCTTGCTACTTTCTTCGTTTTTAAGTCTATTTTGTCTGATACAAGTACTGCAACAGCTGCTTTTTTCTCTTTGTTGTTTGCATGAAATATCTTTTTCCATCCCTTCACTTTTAGTCTGTGTATATCTTTGGGTTTGAGGTGAGTCTCTTGTAAGCAGCATATAGATGGGTCTTGCTTTTTTATCCACTCTGTTACTCTGTGTCTTTTAATTGGTGCATTCAGTCCATTTACATTTAGGGTGATTATTGATAGATATGTACTTATTGCCATTGCTGGCTTTAGATTCGTGGTTACCAAAGGTTCGAGGGTTGCTTCTTTACTATCTAAGAATCTAACTTAACTTTCTTGTTAAGTTATTGTGAACGCCGTCTGATGTTTCTTTATCTCTCCCTTCCTATTCTTCCTCCTCCATTATTTATATATTGGGTGTTTTATTCTTTGCCTTTAGTTAGTATTTGGATGGTCTGCTTTCTTTGCTATGATTTTATTTTCTCTGGTGACATCTTTTTAGCCTTAGGGGTGCTTCCCTCTAGAGCAGTCCATTGAAGATATCCTGTAGTGGTGGTTTATGAGAGGCAAACTCTTTCAACTTTCCTTTGTCTGGAAATTGTTTAATCCCTCCGTCATATTTAAATGATAATCGTGCTGGATACAATATTCTTGGTTCGAGGTCCTTCTGTTTCATTACGTTAAATATATCATGCCATTCTCTTCTGGCCTGTAAGGTTTCTGTTGAGAAGTCTGATGATAGTCTGATGGGTTTTCCTTTGTAGGTGATCTTTTTTCTCTCTCTACCTGCCTTTAATACTCTGTCTTTATCTTTGACCTTTGCCATCTGAATTATTATGTGTCCTGGTGTTGTCTCCCTTGTGTTGGGAGTTCTGTGGGCTTCCGTGGACTGCGAGACTATTTCCTTCCCCAGTGTGGGAAAGTTTTCAGCAATTATTTCTTCAAAGACACTTTCTATCCCTTTTTCTCTCTCTTCTTCCTCTGGTACTCCTATAATGTGAATATTGTTCCGTTTGGATTGGTCACACAGTTCTCTCAATATTCTTTCATTCTTAGAGATCCTTTTTTCTCTCAGTACCTCAGCTTCTTTGTATTCCTCTTCTCTAGTTTCTATTTCATTTATCGTCTCCTCCACCATATCCAATCTGCTTTTAATACCATCCATTGTGTTCTTCAAGGATTGGATCTCCGACCGGAATTCATTCCTGAGTTCTTGAATATCTTTCCGTACCTCCATGAGCATGTTCATGATTTTTATTTTGAACTCCCTTTCAAGGAGAGTCATAAGGTCCATATCATTTAAATCTTTCTCAGGAGCTATATTCATAATTTTACTCTGGACCAGGTTCCTTTGGCGTTTCATATTTGTGTATGGAGCCCTCTAGTGCCCAGAAGCTCTACTCTCTGGAGCTCCTCAGCCCCTGAAGCAATGTCAGGGATTGTAGGGGAGTGGTATTGGTGCCTCGGGGGAGGAAAGGGCTGTTTCCTGGTTCCTGGCTGCTATGCCTGTCTCCACTGTCTGAACCAGTGGGCTGAGCACACAGGTATAAGCCTCTGTGCTTTGCTTTTTTAGTTGCTGTAGACAGATCCTCCTTCCGGCTGGCCCAACACCAGGGAAGGGCTTCCAGGTTTGCAAGCCCGGTGGGGCTGGCCAGGCGAAAGGTGCACTAGTCTGCCTGTCACAGAAGGGGTTCCTGGAGCCGTGCAGGCAGCCAGGGAGCTGGCACACCTGAAGATCAGAAAACTCCCAAACTGCTGGGCAGAGTACACCCAGATAATCCTGTCCACCTGTCCTTTCTCCCAAGCAGCAAGCTCCGTGTAGTCCTTGCCCCCTCAGCAGGCCTCCTTCCAAGGTCCTCCCTGCCAGGAAGTCTCTCAGACTGCCCACCCCTCCCCCATCCAAGAGCAGCTGGGTATGGATCCCTGATCTCACAAGCAGCTGGAATCTTAGTCTCTCCAGGAACTCCTCCTGTCTTAGCTTTCCAAGCTCCTAATTACGAGAGCATCATGCAAGCACCATGAAATGTAGGTTTGTGCTCCCAGAGCAGATCTCCAGAGTTAGGTACTAAGCAGTCCCAGTTCTCCACTCCCTCTCAGCTCTGTTCCTGTTCCTCCTGCTGGTGAGCTGGGGTGGGGGAAGGGCTTGGATCCCGCTCCTCTGCTATTTTTTAATACTCTTTCTAAATTTTCTCTTCCTCTCTCTGTATCCCCACCCCACCCATTCTTTATGGTTTCTCAGAATTGGGATCCAAGCTGGCCATTTGGCAGTCTTATCTCTAGAAACTACCCTTCCTCTATCTCCACCTTGAAATTGGTACTCTTTCTCCATAGAGAGGATTATACTGTTTACACAAAGCCAATGATATGGTATATTTTTATAACTTGACCTTATGCTACCTAAAATCAACACAGAAAAACTCAAAATAAAAGGAGTTTTAAGAGTCGGAAAGAGAATTAACATAAAAACATGGCTCCACTACTTTGGAAAACAGTCTTGCAGTTCCACAAAAGGATAAAAATAGAACTACCACATGACCCACCAATTCCACTCCTAGTTATATATCCAAGAATGGAAACTAATGTTCACAGAGAAACCTGTATAAGAATGTCCACAGCAGCACTGTCCATAATAGCCAAAAAGTAGAAACAACCCAAATGTCCATCAACTAATAAATGGATAAACAAAATGTGTTATATCCATACAATGGAACATTATTTGGCAATAAAAATAAATTAAATGCTGAAACATGTTACAGCATAGATGAACCATGAAAACATGCTATGTGAAAAGAGCCAGATACAAAAGACCATATATTGTGTGCCTCCATTTATATGAAATATCCAGAACAGGCAAGTCTGTACACACAGAAAGTAGATTAGCGGTTGCCTACAGTTTCAAGGATGATGACAAAGGATGCCCAGGTTTGTTTTTCAGATGATGAAAATATTCTAAAACTGCAATAAAGGCTGCGTTACTCTGAATATACCAGAAGTCAATGAAATGTATATTTTAACTAGGTACGTTATAAGGATTATGAATTGATTTCAAGCTGTTTCAAAAAAGACTCACTTTTCAATACTTCCTCCCTCTATATTTCTGGACCATGATAAGTCACCAAGTATTTACTTTTTGTTCAGGAAACAGAAAGCAGAGATCATTTTGTATTCCTGGGGAGATATGACTTCTATTCTTTTTTCCCTCTACCCTTAGAGTAGTCAGCGATGCTTCAAGCAAGAAGCTGTGTATGCATATCTTAAGATAAAGCATAGAAGGCCGTGCTAAGAGGAAAGTATACTGCAAGACAGGCCAACCTCAGGAAAGAAGAACAATCCCATATGAACACTCTAAACTTAAAATTAACGAAACTAGAAAAAGAAGAACAAATGAGGCCCAAAGTCAGTAGAATGAGGGACATAATAAAGATTAGAGCAGAAATAAATAAAATCGAGAAGAATAAAATAATAGAAAGAAACAATGAAAGTAACACCTGGTTCTTCGAGAAAATAAACAAAATAGATAAACCCCTAACGAGACTTATCAAGAAAAAAGAGAGTCTACACACACAAACAGAATCAAAAATGAGAAAGGAAAAATCACTACAGACAGCACAGAAATACTAAGAATTACTAGAGAACACTATGAAAAATTATATGCTAACAAACTGGATAGCCTAGAAGAAATGGACAACTTTCTAGAAAAATACAACCTTCCAAGGCTGACCCAGAAAGAAACAGAAAATCTGAACAGACCAATTACCAGCAATGAAATTGAACTGGTAATCAAAAAACTACCTAAGGAAAAAATACCTGGACCAGATGGCTTCACCACTGAATTTTATCAAACATTTAGTGAAGACTTAATACCTATCGTCCTTAAAGTTTTCCAAAAAGTAGAAGAAGAGGGAATACTTCCAAACTCATTCAATGAGGCCAGCATCACTCTAATATCAAAACCAGGCAAAGAAACCATAAAAAATTAAAATTACAGACCAATATCCCTGATGAACATAGATGCAAAAATACTCAAGAAAATATTAGCAAACCGAATTCAAAAGTACATCAAAAGATCATCCATCATGATCAAGTAGGATTTATTCCAGGGATGCAAGAACGGTACAGCATTCAAAAATCCATCAACATCATCCACTACATCAACAGAAAGGACAAAAACCTTATGATCATCTCCACAGATGCTGAAAAAGCACTCGACAAAATTCAACATCCATTCATGATAAAAACTCTAAACAAAATGGGTACAGAGGGCAAGTACCTCAACATCATAAAGGCCATATATGACAAACCCACAGCCAACATTATACTTAACAGGGAGAAGCTGAAAGCCTTTCCTTTAAGATCTGGAACAAGACAAGAATGCCCACTATCCCCACTTCTATTCACCATAGTACTGGAGGTCCTAGCCACAGCAATCAGACAACACAAAGAAATAAAAGGCATCCAGATTGGCAAGGAAGAAGTTAAAACTGTCCCTGTTTGCACATGACATGATATTGTACATAAAAACCCTAAAGAATCCACTCCAAAACTACTAGATCTAATATCTGAATTCAGCAAAGTTGCAGGATACAAAATTAATACACAGAAATCTGTGGCATTCCTATACACTAATGATGAACTAGCAGAAAGAGAAATAAGAAAACAATTCCATTCACAATTGCATCAAAAAGAATAAAATACCTGTGAATAAACCTAACCAAAGAAGTGAAAGACCTGTGCTCTGAAAACTACAAGACACTCATGAGAGAAATTAAAGAAGATACCAATAAATGGAAACACATCCCATGCTCATGGATAGGAAGAATTAATATTGTCAAAATGGCCATGCTGCCTAAAGCAATCTACAGATTCAATGCAATTCCTATAAAAATACCAACAGCATTCTTCAATGAACTAGAGCAAATCATTATAAAATTCATATGGAACCACAAAAGACCCCGAATAGCCAAAGCAATCCTGATAATGAAGAATAAAGCTGGGGGGATTATGCTCCCCAACTTCAAGCTTTCCTACAAAGTCACAGTACTCAAGACAATTTGGTACTGGCACACGAACACACCCGTAGACCAGTGGAACAGACTAAGAGAGCCCTGATATAAATACAATCATATATGGTCAATTAATATATGATAAAGGAGCCATGGACATACAATGGGGAAATGACAGCCTCTTCAAAAGCTGGTGTTGGCACAACTGGACAGCTACATGCAATAGAATGAGACTGGATTATTGTTTAACCCCATACACAAAAGTAAACTCGAAATGGATCAAAGACGTGAATGTAAGTCATGAAACCATAAAACTCTTGGAAGACAACATAAGCGGACTTCCGGGAAGATGGCGGCGTGAGCAGGGCGGCAGAAATCTCCTTCCAAAACTATATATATATCTATGAAAATACGCCAAATACAACTATTCCTAAAGGAGAGACCAGAATACACAGGAAAGTGCACAGCATGCAGCTACACCTGAGAGGACTTGGCACCATGCGCAGCGGGTAAGATACGGAGCCGCGACCAAGCGGGACCCGAGCACTCCCCCACCCCAGCGCACCGGCGGGAGGAGAGGATTCAGAGCCGGGAGGGAGTGGAAGTACACCCCGTGAAATAAGACCCCGGTGATATAGGCAGGGAGCCCTGACACACATCGTGTGGTGTAGTGGAGATTAGAGAGGCAGAGGCTGCAGGATCTGAGCGGAGAACGCGCGAGAGTGCTTGCAGCCGGCTCCCGGGAAAGAAACAAACAACAAAAAAAAGAAAAGTGCGCACTTTTTTTCAGCGGTCTTAAAGAGACAGGAGCCCAGCGGAGGAGCCGGATCGCCCGGGCGCACTCAACCAGTAGGCTAGGAGTCATGGGGAGTTTCGGACCCCTTAGCTGGCAACTGGAAAAGGGTGGCCGCACTTAGACTTCCCACAGACATCAACAGCCTCCCACTCATTCCCATCCCAGCCAGCAATATAAAGGGCCCTGTGGAGTGGCACGGCCACAGCTGCGGAATAGTAGAGCAACAGCGCCACCTACAGCATCCCAACAGAATCTACTCCCAGTGGGCATTTTGTTTGTTTTTTGTTTGTTTGGTCTTTTTTTGTTTTGGTTTGGTTTTTGTTTTTTCTTCTCTTTCTTTTTTCTTTTCCTTCCTTTCATTTTTTTTTTCTTTTTAAAGTCTTAAACAGCCCAGCGGACATACGTGGCAACTACCAGCAACCACTTCTATAGCCATGAAAAGACAGGAATATGGGACAGACTAAGATCAACCAGACAACCCCAGAGACGGAGCCTGTAGGGATGGAAATGCACACTCTTCCTGAAAAGGAATTCAGAATAAAAGTCATAACCATGCTGATGGAGCTACAGAGAAATGTGCAAGAGCTGAGGGAGGAAGTGAGGGAAGTGAGGAAAGACAATGCAGAAATCAGACAACCCATCAACGGGCTTAACAGCAGACAGGATGAGATGCAAGAGACTATTAATGGAATAGAAATCAGAGAACAGGAACTAAGAGAAGCTGAGGCAGAGACAGATAAAAGGATCTCTAGGAATGAAAGAATATTAAGAGAACTGTGTGACCAATCCAAATGGAACAATATTTGCATTATAGGAGTACAAGAGGAAGAAAAGAGAGAAAAAGGGATAGAAAGTGTCTTTGAAGAAATAATTCCTGAAAACTTCCCCATGCTGGGGAAGGAAATAGTCTCACAGTCCACGGAAGTCAACAGATCTCCCAACAAAACGGACCCAAGGAAAACAACACCAAGACACATAATAATTCAAATGGCAAAGATCAAAGATAAAGACAGAGTACTAAAGACAGAGAGAAAAAAGATCACCTACAAAGGAAAACCCATCAGACCATATTCAGACTTCTCAACAGAAAACTTACAGGCCAGAAAGGAATGAATGATATATCGAACGTGATGAAACAGAAGGGCCTCTAAATGAAACCAAGAATATTCTATCCAGCACGATTATCATTTAAATATGACGGAGGATTAAACAATTTCCAGACAAGCGAAAGTTGAGAGAGTTTGCCTCCCATAAACCACCACTACAGGATATCTTAAATGGACAGCTCTAGAGGGAAGCACCCCTAAGGCGAAAAAGATGTCACCAGAGAAAAAAAAATCATAGCAAATAAAGCAGACCATCCAAATACTAACTAAAGGCAAAGAATAAAACAGCTAATATATAAAGAATGGAGGAGGAAGAATAAGAAGGGAGAGAAATAAAGAAACATCAGACTGTGTTTACAATAACTTAACAAGAAAGTTAAGTTAGATTCTTAGATAGTAAAGAAGCAACCCTTGAACCTTTGGTAACCACGAATCTAAAGCCAGCAATGGCAATAAGTACATATCTATCAATAATCACCCTAAATGTAAATGGACTTAATGCACCAATCAAAAGACACAGAGTAACAGAGTGGATAAAAAAGGAAGACCCATCTATATGCTGCTTACAAGAGACTCACCTCAAACCCAAAGATATACACAGACTAAAAGTGAAGGGATGGAAAAAGATATTTCATGCAAACAACAAAGAGAAAAAAGCAGCTGTTGCAGTACTTGTATCTGACAAAATAGACTTCAAAACGAAGAAAGTAGCAAGAGATAAAGACGGACATTACATAATGATAAAGGGGTCAGTCCAACAAGAAGATATAACCATTATTAATATATATGCACCCAACACAGGAGCACCAGCATACGTGAAACAAATACTAACAGAATTGAAGGAGGAAATAGACAGCAATGCATTCATTTTAGGAGACTTCAACACACCACTCACCCCAAAGGACAGATCAACCAGACAGAAAATAAGTAAAGACACAGAGGCACTGAACAACACACTAGAACAGATGGACCTAACAGACATCTACAGAACTCTGCACCCAAAAGCAGGATACACATTCCTCTCAAGTGCACATGGAACATTTTCCAGAATACACCACATACTAGGCCACAAAAAGAACCTCAGTAAATTCAAAAATATTGAAATTCTACCAACCACCTTCTCAGATCACAAAGGTATAAAACTAGAAATAAATTTTAGAAAATCAAAAAGGCTCACAAATACATGGAGACTTAACAACACTCTCCTAATTAATCAATGGGTTAACGGCCAAATCAAAACAGAAATCAAAGAATATAGAGAGACTAATGACAACAATACAAAGCCACATCTTCTCTAGAATGCAGCAAAGGCAGTACTAAGAGGAAAGTATATTGCAATCGAGGCCTATTTAAAGAAGGAAGAACATTCCAAAATGAATAGTCTAAAGACACAATTACTGAAATTGGAAAAAGAAGAACAAATGAGGCCCAAAGTCACCAGAAGGAGGAACATAATAAAGATCAGAGAAGAAATAAAAAATTGAAAAGAATAAAACAATAGAAAAAAATCAATAAAACCAAGAGCTGTTTCTTTGAAAAAATAAACAAAATAGATAAACCCCTAGCCAGACTCATTAAGAGAAAAAGAGAATCTACACACATAAACAGAATCACAAATGAGAAAGGAAAAATAACAACGGACCCCACAGAAATACAAAGAATTATAACAGAATATTATGAGCATCTGTATGCTAACAAGCTGGAATACTTAGAAAAATGGAGAACTTCTTAGAAAAATACAACCTTCCAAGACTGACCAAACAAGAAACAGAAAAACTAAACAGACCAATCACCAAAAATGAAATTGAATCGGTAATCAAAAAACTACCCAAGAACAAAACCCCGGGACCTGATTGATTCACCTCTGAATTCTACCAGACAAAGAGAGAAGAAATAACGTCCATTCTCCTTAAGTTTTCCAAAAAATAGAAGAGGAGGAAATACTTCCAAACTCATTCAATGAAGCCAGCATCACTCTAATACCAAAACCAGGCAAAGACCTCACCAAAATAGAAAATTACAGACCAATATCCCTGATGAATGTAGATGCAAAAATACTCAACAAAATATTAGCAAACCGAATTCAAAAATACATCAAGAGGATCATACACCATGATCAAGTGGGATTCATCCCAGGGATGCAGGGATGGTACAACATTCGAAAATCCATCAACATCATCCACCACATCAACAAAAAGAACAAAAACCACATGATCATCTCCATAGATGCTGAAAAGCATTTGACAAAATTCATCATCCATTCATGATTAAAACTCTCAACAAAATGGGTATAGATAGCAAGTACCTCAACATCATAAAGGCCATATATGACAAATGCACAGCTAACATCATGCTTTACAGTGAGAAGCTGAAAGCTTTTCATCTAAGATTGGGAACAAGACAGGGATGCCCACTCTCTCCACTGTTATTCAACATAGTACTGGAGGTCCTAGTCACGGCAATCAGACAAAGCAAAGACATACAAGGCATCCAGATTGGTAAAGAAGAAGTCAAATTGCCACTATTTGCAGATGACATGATAGTGTACATAAAAAACCCTAAAGACTCCACTCCAAAACTACTAGAACTAATATCTGAATTCAGCAAAGTTGCAGGATACAAAATTAACAGACAGAAATCTGTTGCTTTCCTATACACTAATGATGAACTAACAGAAAGAGAAATCAGAAAAACAATTCCATTCACAATGGCATCAAAAAGAATAAAATACCTAGGAATAAACCTAACAAAGGAAGTGAAAGACCTGTACTCTGAAAACTACAAGACACTCATAAGAGAAATGAAAGAGGACACTAACAAATGGAAATGCATCCAATGCTCTTGGCTTGGAAGAATAAATATTGTCAAAATGGCTATACTACCTAAAGCAATCTACAGATTCAATGCAATCCCTATCAAACTACCAACAGCTTTCTTCAATGAACTGGAACAAATAATTCTAAAATTCATATGGAGCCACAAAAGACCCCGAATAGCCAAAGCAATCCTGAGAAGGAGGAATCAAACAGGCAGAATTACACTCCATGACTACAAGCTCTACTACAAAGCCACAGTAATCAAGACAATTTGGTATTGGCACTAAAACAGACCCACAGACCAGTGGAACAGAATAGAAAATTCAAACATTAACCCAAACATCTACAGTCAATTAATATTTGATAAAGGAGCCGTGGATATACAATGTGGAGATGACAGCCTCTCCAGCAGCTAGTGTTGGAAAAACTGGACAGCTACATGTAAGAGAATGAAACTGGACTACTGTCTAACCCCATACACAAAGGTAAACTCAAGGTGGATCAAAGACCTGAATGTAAGTCATGAAACCATAAAACTCTTAGAAAAAAACATAGGCAAAAATCTCTTGGACATAAACAAGAGCGACTTCTTCATGAACATATCCCCCCGGGCAAAGGAAACAAAAGCAAAAATGAACAAATGGGACTATATCAAGTTGAAAAGCTTCTGTACAGCAAAGGACACCATCAGTAGAACAAAAAGACATACTACAATATGGGAAAATATATTCATAAATGATGTATCTGATAAGGGGTTGACATCCAAAATATACAAAGAACTCACGGACCTTAACAAACAAAAAGCAAATAATCTAATTAAGAAATGGGCAGAGGACATGAATAGACACTTCTCTAAAGAAGAAATTCAGATGGCCAACAGACACATGAAAAGATGCTCCACATCGCTAATCATCAGAGAAATGCAGATTAAAACCACAATGAGATATCACCTCACACTAGTGAGGATGGCCAACATCCAAAACACAAACAACAACAAATGTTGGCAAGGATGTGGAGAAAAGGGAACCCTCCTACACTGCTGGTGGGAATGCAAATTAGTTCAACCACTGTGGAAAGCAGTAAGGAGGTTCCTCAAAAAACTCAAAATAGAAATACCATTTGACCCAGGAATCCCACTCCTAGGAATTTACCCTAAGAACGCAGCAGCCCAGTTTCAAAAAGACAGATGCACCCCTATGTTTATTGCAGCACTATTTACAGTAGCCAAGAAATGGAAGCAACCTAAGTGTCCATCAGTAGATGAATGGATTAAGAAGATGTGGTACATATACACAATGAATATTATTCAGTGATAAGAAGAAAACAAATCCTACCATTTGCAACAACATGGATGGAGCTAGAGGGCATTATGCTCAGTGAAATAAGCCAAGCTGAAAAAGACAAGTATCAAATGATTTCACTCATATGTGGAGTATAAGAACAAAGAAAAAAACTGAAGGAACAAAACAGCAGCAGACTCACAGAACCCAAGAACGGACTAATAGTTACCAAAGGGAAAGGGACTGGGGAAGATGGGTGGGAACGGAGGGATAAGAGGGTAAAAGGGGCATTACGATTAGCAGACATAATGTCGGGGTTTATGGGGAGGACTGTACAACTCAGAGAAGACAAGTAGTGATTCTATAGCATCTCACTACACTGATGGACAGTGACTGTAATGGGGTTGGTGGGGGGGACCTGATGAAGGGGCTAATTTAATAACCATAATATTGCACATGTAATTGTAAATTAATGATACCAAAATAAACTATTTTAAAAAAAAGATTGTAACAACACTACTAAAATGAGGTATTTATTTATCAAAACAAAAACAAAAACAGACTAAAAAAGAAGACAACGTAAGCGAAAATCTCCTGAATATAAGCATGAGGAACTTCTTCCTGAACGTATCTCCTCGAGCAAGGGAAACAAAAGCAAAAATGAACACATGGGACTATATCAAACTAAAAAGTTTCTGTACGGCAAAGGACACCATAAACAACACAAAAAGGCATCCTACAGTGTGGGAGAATATATTTGTAAATGACATATCTGACAAGGGGTTAACATCCACAGTATATAAAGAACTCACATGCCTCGACACCCAAAAAGCAAATGACCCGATTCAAAAATGGGCAGAGGATATGAAGAGACAATTCTCCAAAGAAGAAATTCAGATGGCCAACAGACACATGAAAACATGCTTCACATCACTAATCATCAGGGAAATGCAAATTAAAACCCTAATGAGATATCACCTCACACCAGTAAGGGTGGCCAGCCTCCAAAAGACTAACAACAACAAATGCTGGCGAGGATGCGGAGAAAGGGGAACCTTCCTACACTGTTGGTGGGAACATAAGCTAGTTCAACCATTGTGGAAAGCAATATGGAGGTTCCTCAAAAAACTAAAATAGAAATACCATTTGATCCTGGAATCCCACTCCTTGGAATTTACCCAAAGAATACATCTCAGACTCAAAAAGACATATGTACCCCTATGTTTGTCACAGCACTTTTAACAATAGCCAAGATATGGACGCAACCTAAGTGTCCATCAGTAGATGAATGGATAAAGAAGATGTGGTACATATACACAATGGAATACTATTCAGCCATAAGAAAGAAACAAATCCTACCATTTGCAACAACATGGATGGAGCTGGAGGATATTATGCTCAGTGAAATAAGCCAGGTGGAGAAAGACAAGTGCCAAATGATTTCCCTCATTTGTGGAATATAACAACAAAGCAAAACTGAAGGAACAAAATAGCAGCAGACTCACAGACTCTAAGAAGGGACTAGTGGTTACCAAAGGGGAGAGGTGTGGGAGCGTGGGTCGGGAGGGAGGGAGAAGGGGATTGAGGGGTATTAAGTTTAGTACACATGGTGTGGGGGGTCATGTGGGTAGCCCAGAGAAGGCAAACAGTGAATCTGTGGCATCTTCCTACACTGATGGACAGTGACTGCATTGGGGTATGGGTGGGGACTTGATAATACGGGTAAATGTAGTCACCACATTGCTTTCTCATGTGAAACCTTCATAAAAATGTATATCAATAATACCTTAATAAAAAAATTTAAAAAAAAGATAAAGCATAAACAGGACAGTCTAATCATATGGTTCAACAAACTCAAACTTGCACATGTGGTATTTTCCACCTTTAATCCTTATGCAGGAGGCAGCCAGAGCAGTGCCTCACACCCATCTGCCTATCTCTGAGCTCTGTACCTTCCTTCAGTGGGTGACAGCTCCTTTAAGTCTTCCAATCCAGGCTTTACATTCAGTAACTTCTTGTAGAGAGCCAACGGGAAATGGAGATCAACCACGGTGGAGTTGTAGATAGCCAGGCCACAGGTTATGCCAATCAGGTGAAACCAGTTGTGTTCTACAAAGCACTTTTCGGTAGGTATGCAAATGTGTTAAAAGAAAGTCAGTAGTTACACCCCCAAAACACTCTACCATTTATCTCAAAATATTTTCAGTATAAAAGAATAAAGATCTCAGCAATATTTAGTTGCTTTATAAAGCAGAGAAACCCTGACAAACATTCATTTACTCCCTAAAAATATAATGTAGACAAAGTGAAGTATTTATGGGTCACCTAGTGACACACAGATCAGCATACAGTCGTCTACAGCCGCACTGTCTGAAAGAACTTCCTGTGGCGATGGAAGCATTCTGTTCTGTGTGTCCTGTACGGTAGGCAGCCACTAAGCACACCTACTGAGCACTTGAAATGTGCTGGTGTAACTGAGGAAATGGGTCTTTAAGATCAATTTTAGTTAAATAAAATTAAAATTCCAATAGCCACTTGTGGCTAATTGGCTACCTTTTTAGGACACTGCAGATAGAGGGAGAAAACTCTGGTAGAAAAATAATTAAATTATAGTCTGGTTGAAATTAGAATGCCATTTAAAACCTAGCTCTACTACTGAATTTTCAAAACTAAAAATATTTATGTATATTTGTATGAGTATTCATACACAAATCACTACTTTATTAAAATAAGACATATTTAGCAACTACTTCCCACATGTCATAGAACCAATTTCTTTATTACACTGTGTTCTTTCTCCAATTCAAGGATAACAAAACTTGGACCTTACCTACTGGAAAGAGAAATAGGGGCTGATGATATGACAAAATAGACTATGAGGTCTTGGCAGCAGATTAAAATGTAGACCAGATACATTATTCAGAAATTTTAAATTATCTTTGTTATGTTCCCCTCTGCAAAGTCAGAAGTTAATGGATCAGATCCATCTGACAAAAGTTTAATTCAATCCATCTGTTTAATTGCAACATCACTAACTTACCGTATCAGAAAACCACAAAAGATTTGAATCCTGATAGTAGGTAAACATTCCATAGATGGGATTCAAAAGTTCTTTTAACAGTAAAAGAAAGAATTCCTTTGTGACGCCACCAGCATCCACTGCTTCTTCACCATCAAAGATTACCTGAAAATAATGAAAGCAGAATTAACACTTCAGGGAAATCTTTAGCATTTAATCTTTTTTAGCAAATTCTTTCCAAAGTCAGGATAAAGGAAGAAAGACAGAACACAGAATACACTGATGCAATTAAAACTGCAAGGCGTATCTGTTGAGTATTAACAAGGCACTTACAGACAGACAAAATTTTCTAGATACTTCAAGGGATACAAAGGAAGTCAGTTTGCCACATGTCCACAGAAGTTTACCATCTATTTGGGGCACTAAGGTAAACATAAAAGAACCAATTAGAGAATTTATCTTCAAACAGTCAAATATATTGAGAGGTAAATGTTCTGGCACCCAGAGAAAAGAAATTATTAACTTGAGTGAAAGAACATTTTCTGGAAGAAAGCTCTCTCAATGGGGTTCTTAAGTAACTGATGTATGTGGAAGGCAGGAGGGATTCTAAGCAGACACAGTCCTGGGCTCCATGGGGGGTTGGAACAGACACACAGGGGCGTGCTAGACCCATAATCACCATCAGAGTAACAACTACAGCAAACTAACAAGAGGCTTATTGAGAGTTTGCTTCATGCCAGCACTTCAACTCTTTAATCCTCAGAACAGCTTTACACATAGGGATTACTATTATCATCCTCATTTTAGAGGTAAGGGTTCAGGCTCAGAGCTAAAAACAGCACTGAGAAAGCTTATCCTTGTGACTGTTTTCAAGGTTACCTGAACAGTACCAGAAAGGGTGGGGACAGACACTAGGACTTTGATTATTCAGGTACCGGTTAACCTGGATATGCTACAAAGCGAAAACTGTCTCATCTGAATTATAGGTTGAAAACAGGGCAAAGAGAGTTCTGTCTCTTTGCAAAATCAAAAATCTAACCCAGAAGTGCTAGGGAGAACTCCCAAGCAGATTGATGAGGCTGATGTTACTTATTGGACATTCTGGGAAGGGTGATAGTAGCTCAGAGACCATCAGCTTCTTGCCTGCCAAATTTTGGACACTTGGAGTTTACAAGATTGGAAAGAGAGACATGGAAATCATCTGAAGGGAAATATAGATGACTTAAAATAACTTCAAATAATTCACTAAATATTTATTTCAACACCTACTATGTACCAAGCATTGTGTTAAGCTCTGAGAATACAGTAAGTAGTAACACAAACATTCACAGTCTATGAGGAAAGACGATTTCTTAATTGAATAATTTCAGGGCTCTAAGAGTGCCCATCTAATAGGCCAACAGCTTTCCAGATGATTTCACTACCTTTCCATTCTCCTTCTGTACCCTTTGTCTCTTAAATCTTTGAAATCCAAGACTTCCTAGGGGCTTGATAGTTTTACCCAGCTGGAGCTTTAGTTTTGCTGTTGTTTGCTTATTTTGGGTGAGGCTGGAGCAGGTACACCAAAGATAGCAGACAAAGAAAGCCCTAGATTCCCTCAAGCAATCCAGCGGTGTATTTATCTGATACCATATTGAGATGGTGTTTCATGATTTGACAGATGATTCAATTCTGGTAAAATGAATGAAAGAAAGAATGGCTGCACTCCAGAATTTTAATAATAAGATCTTTGCTGCTTCAACACTGTTTAAAGAAACCCGAGGAAGCTATTTAAAGGAATAAACTGAAGGACTCACTTTGAGAGGCTTTTTCAAATCAATATCAGAATGAATGCTCAGCTCTCTCAGGGAATCTCCAACAAGGTTGTTCCTGCGAACATGAAGGACCAGGAAGGGGCTTCTGGCCAGCAGAGGCTCCAAGGTGAGAAGCATGAAGACATTCTGCAGGTTGGCTCCGTTGACCGCCACCTGCAGGGTACATCCAAGAGCACAGTTACTCAGAGTGCACCCCGAGTGGGCACAGCAGCCTCCTGTGCCTTTGGAGCTGGGGTGGGTGGGGAACGGGCTGACTGTTTCTCCATTTTGGTCTTTTTTATTTCCCTCTTCACTTTTCCAGTAGATTTTCTAAGTTACTCATGTTTACAAAACACTCAAATCTTTCTAACCTGAACTCAGAGATTAACTGAAAGTTTATGAACCACCTGATCCACAACCAGTTCCAGGAAAATGACTTAAGCCAGCTAATTAAGAATGAAATGATATCATAGTAGAAGAAACATGATTGAAAGTGGGTAAAAACCATGACTTCCCAAATGGCAGGAAAATAAACCTAATAACCAATTGTTAAATAGTTTTTATTCTCTCAAAAATGTCTATTTTCTCCGGAAAATCTTTAAATTGCCAACATCATGGATATATCACTGCGAATACATATCTATGAATAACTATACATAGAGAGAGACAGATGAAGTTATAATCTACCAACAGTAGGAACTGACAGATTTAGATTGCTAACTCACACATCTTTGTACGCTTATCAAAACCAGTATTTTATAATAAAAATGTGTATTTAAAATAAACAAATCTCTATAACTTATAAAGTTTTTATTAAATAAAGAATTACCAAACTCTATTTACTTATCTCTTTATCAGGAGTCAGCAAACAATGGCCTACAGGCCAAACCCAGCCTGCTGCCTGTTCTTACACAGCTCTTGAGTTAAAAACGGTTCTTACATTTGTAAATGGTTGGGAAAAAAATATCAAAAGAATATCTTACCACACGTGAGAACTATATAAAATTCTAATTTCAGTGTGAGGTTTTATTAGAACACCACTATGCCTGTTCACTTACATGTTCCCATCACCACTTTTTGTGCTATGACAGAGTTGAATAGCTGAGGTAGACTGTATAGCCCAAAAACCCGAAAATATTCACTGTGTGGTCCTTTATGGAAAATGTCTGGCAACCCCTGATTTTTGTAAATAGGAATTTTTTCAGCATTCATATAATTCAACATAAAATTGCTGAAAAAAATTTCAACAGTTCTAAAAGTTAATGGACCTTCACCCAAATGTACTTTCTCTTATTAGGGAAAATTACAACAGAATGTATGTATAGGATGAAAGAAATAGAGTAAGAAGAGAAAATTATTTTTATGGCTATGCTACCTGCATCTGTAGCTCCGCATCAGTCTGTAACATCTTCGTCTTGGCTTGGGCATCAAAGATGAAAGGGTAGGAACAAAGTGTTACAGCATCCTAGGACAAAACACATTACTGGCAATATTACAGTATTCCACAAAGAACACTGCTGGAAAAATACACAAGTGAATTTTAAAAGGATAGTTTACCTGAATTATAGATGGTCTAGCCTTCTGTGTAAAGAAAAATAAGGAGTCTCTTACTTGGATTGCAAAACCTCAACTTTGCAAATGTAAAATACAAATAACAAAACATATAACCTATCTGACTACTTGACCATGGAACTAACATCATTTGAATGACTGACTGCATTTCTGATGGAATAGACCAGATGTTTTGACGGATGCAGACTGAGAAAAAAACATGAAATCAATTTTAAAATAATTTTAAAGGACCTTTAAAGGCCATTTCAATAGCTCCATAATCCACAGCATTAACAGAACTCTCCCTTTATAAGAAATCTAATTCCAAAACAGGAGCTTTACACCCTTGACTTCAGAGATTTATTTTGTTGAATGTAGTGGATAATGCAAACATAATTAGCATGTTACATCTCTTTTTTTTACACACACACACACATACAGGTTGGTTACCCTTAGAAGGAAACAAGTATTTAGAAAGCTTTCCCTGACTCAGCATTTAGGCCAGTGCTTTGCATACAGAAGATACTTCACGAATATGTGAATAAATCTGAATAAATTTTTGAGGAGAGGAATAACAGTAAAATACAAAAAATCACAAGGAAACATACCTAAGACATACATTACAGTTTCATGTATCAGGGAAAAAGAGGAAATTTCTTCTGAAAGTTTTCATTAGGTTATGTAATTTAATTCATTAATTTAATAGAAACAAACCAAAAAAATCTACAATACAGATCATGTTGATCTGCAGTAATATTTCTCAGAGACCTGAAAATGCTCTATGAATTTTAATTTTGTGGTTTTTAAAATGATACCCTAAACAAAACTAATGAAAACATTCTGAATGATCATATATTGGTGTGTTTTGTCCAAGGGTAGTAAGAAAGGAAGAAAAGCAGTCTTCCTTTGTAAGAGATGCACTTGCTCCCAGGTAAAGGCCAGAACGGTCCTGGCTTGCTATATGAATGAAGGTTTAACTGCAGCTGAAAGGAGAAAAGAAAGCTGACTCATCCCAGCACAGAGAGGCTGAGGAACTCAGGTACCTGAGCACCCAGGCCATGTGGAAAGCAGTCCCAGTCCACAATACAAGTGGGGTCTGGTTCCAGTAAAACGTTTTTGCTCATCACATTAAACCACAGGCTAATCTGCATTTTATTGATTTTAGAGTTTTGCTTGTATTTAATTTGTAAATTTTATTTGCTTTTATACATGTTTAAATGCTCTATGAATGAGAAGTGTGTAGCTACGTCCTTTCGTGTTTGTGTATATTTCAATTAAGTCATTTAATAGCAATTTTAAATAAGATCCATCTTATTAATACTTTAGAACTAGGTTCCTTTAGGGATCTTGGAACATTTCCCTAGACTGAGAAACACTAACTGGGGAGGCAATTGCAGCCCACTGAGACAAAGTATGGAATTGTACATATGTAATCCAGGCTATTTTGACTCACTCTCCTGCCTACTTATCTAATGGGAATTGTAAGCACAAAATAAAACACACACCATAAAAGAGTACTTCACAGAATTATCTTCTAACCTAGGTACCTACACAAAAAGTATGACCATACCAGGAAGTGGGTTTAAAACTGTTGCCAATGTTCAGAGTTTTCTAATCTTCCTCTCAGAAGAGATCAGTTTATTCTAAGCATTATTTGCTTATTCTCAAGGGAAAAGAAAGATCTTTAATGTCTGTTGATCTATAAGGCAAGATAAAATTTTGAACACTTCAAATGTAAAAGTGACTATGGGGCAAGTAACAACAGTGACATAAAACAGGGGCCCTTACAGCATCCCACTATACCTAGTATTTTTAATTTCTGGTATTTTGAAATAACTGGTATTTTTGTTGGTGCAATGTAGCTCTTTCAGATATCAATCAGCATCTTTGGCTCTTATTTCTTAGCTCTCTTCAGTCTCACTCCAGTTCTCTGCCGCTACAACCCTTTCTCTGCAAGCCCTACCACAAGCCCTCCCAGCCTCCCTTTAACACCCACCTTCTGCAGCCCTCGTCCCGCCAATCACCCTTTACCTGGCTGTCCCCACCCCCCGAGTGACCCCAGTTTTGGAAGTAGGCTGATCTCCCTTCTGCGGAAAGAGAAGAGTTTAAGGACAGGGTCTCAGTTGGGTGGGTCGGCTGAAGAAAGAAATCCAGAACTGCCTCAGTTAGGATCCAGAGCCAAGGCCCGAGAGTTGGTGGTCCAGAAGACACCACACACACAAGACCCCACAGTGCCAGCTCTAAGGAAAGCAAGGGAGGGAAGGGCAGTCAGTCAAAGAAGCAGCCGACCTGTTTCTTCATGAAGGTCTGTTTATATGTCTACAGATTTTTTATAAGTCTATAGGAGTTTTTGTATTTGATTTTTTTTTTTTACAATTTATTTTGGTATCATTAACCTACAATTACATGTGCAATATTATGGTGATTAAACTACCCCATTCATCAGGTCCCCCCCACCAACCCCATTACAGTCACTGTCCATCAGCGTAGTGAGATGCTATAGACTCACTACTTGTCTTCTCTGAGTTGTACAGCCCTCCCCGTGCCCCCGCTACCTTATGTCTGCTAATAGTAATACCCCTTTTACCCTCTTATCCCTCCTTCCCCAGTTCCTTTCCCTTGGGTAACTATTAGTCCGTTCTTGGGTTCTGTGAGTCTGCTGCTGTTTTGTTCCTTCATTTTTCTTTGTTCTTATACTCCACATATAAGTGAAATCATTTGATACTTGTCTTTTTCAGCTTGGCTTATTTCACTGAGCATAATGCCCTCTAGCTCCATCCATGTTGTTGCAAACGGTAGGATTTGTTTTCTTCTTATCACTGAATAATATTCCATTGTGTATATGTACCACATCTTCTTTATCCATTCATCTACTGATGGACACTTAGGTTGCTTCCATTTCTTGGCTATTGTAAATAGTGCTGCAATAAACATAGGGGTGCATCTGTCTTTTTGAATCTGGGCTGCTGCATTCTTAGGGTAAATTCCTAGGAGTGGGATTCCTGGGTTGAATGATATTTCTATTTTGAGTTTTTTGAGGAACCTCCACACTGCTTTCCACAATGGTTGAACTAATTTGCATTCCCACCAGCAGTGTAGGAGGGTTCCCTTTTCTCCACATCCTCGCCAACATTTGTTGTTGTTTGTGTTTTGGATGTTGTCCATCCTCACTGGTGTGAGGTGATATCTCACTGTGGTTTTAATCTGCATTTCTCTGATGACCAGCGATGTGAAGCATCTTTTCATGTGCATGTTGGCCATCTGAATTTCTTCTTTAGAGAAGGGTCTATTCATGTCCTCTGCCCATTCCTTAATTGGATTATTTGATTTTTGTTTGTAAAGGTGTGTGGGTTCTTTATATATTTTGGATGTCAACCCCTTATCAGATGCATCATTTATGAATATATTTTCCCATACTGTAGGATATCTTTTTGTTCTACTGATGGTGTCCTTTGCTGTACAGAAGCTTTTCAGCTTGATATAATCCCACTTGTTCATTTTTGCTTTTGTTTCCCTTGCCCGGGGAGATATGTTCATGAAGAAGTTGCTCATGTTTATGTCCAAGAGATTTTTGCCAATGTTTTTTTCTAAGAGTTTTATGGTTTCATGACTTACATTCAGGTCTTTGGTCCATCTTGAGTTTACCTTTGTATATGGGGCTAGACAGTAGTCCAGTTTCATTCTCTTACATGTAGCTGTCCAGTTTTTCCAACACCAGCTGCTGAAGAGGCTGTCATCTCCCCATTGTATATCCAAGGCTCCTTTATCAAATATTAATTGGCTGTAAATATTTGGGTTAATGTTTGGATTTTCTATTCTGTTCCACTGGTCTGTGGGTCTGTTTTTGTGCCAATACCAAATTGTCTTGATTACTGTGGCTTTGTTGTAGAGTTTGAAGTCAGGGAGCGTAATTCCGCCTGTTTGATTCCTCCTTCTCAGAATTGCTTGGCTATTCGGGATCTTTTGTGGTTCCATATGAACTTTTGAGTTATTTGTTCCAGTTCATTGAAGAAAGCTGTTGGTAGTTTGAGTTTGATAGGGATTGCGTTGAATCTGTAGATTGCTTTAGGTAGTATAGCCATTTTGACAATATTTATTCTTCCTAGCCAAGAGCATGGGATGCATTTCCATTTGTTAGTGTCCTCTTTAATTTCTCCTAGGAGTGTCTTGTAGTTTTCAGAGTACAGGTCTTTCACTTCCTTCGTTAGGTTTATTCCTAGGTATTTTATTCTTTTTGATGCCATTGTGAATGGAATTGTTTTTCTGATTTCTCTTTCTGTTAGTTCATCGTTAGTGTATAGGAAAGCAACAGATTTCTGTGTGTTAATTTTGTATCCTGCAACTTTGCTGAATTCAGATATTAGTTCTAGTAGTTTTGGAGTGGAGTCTTTAGGGTTTTTTATGTACAGTATCATGTCATCTGCAAATAGTGACAATTTGACTTCTTCTTTACCAATCTGGATGCCTTGTCTTTGTTTTGTCTGATTGCCGTGACTAGGACTTCCAGTACTATGTTGAATAACAGTGGAGAGAGTGGGCATCCCTGTCTTGTTCCCGATCTTAGATGAAAAGTTTTCAACTTCTCGCTGTTAAGTATGATGTTAGCTGTGGGTTTGTCATATATAGCCTTTATGATGTTGAGGTACTTGCCATCTATACCCATTTTGTTGAGAGTTTTAATCATGAATGGATGCTGAATTTTGTCAAATGCTTTTTCAGCATCTATGGAGATGATCATGTGGTTTTTGTTCTTCTTTTTGTTGATGTGGTGGATGATGTTGATGGATTTTCGAATGTTGTACCATCCTTGAATCCCTGGGATGAATCCCACTTGATCATGGTGAATGATCCTCTTGATGTATTTTTGAAATCGGTTTGCTAATATTTTGTTGAGTATTTTTGCATCTACATTCATCAGGGATATTGGTCTGTAATTTTCTTTTTTGGTGAGGTCTTTGCCCGGTTTTGGTATTAGAGTGATGCTAGCTTCATAGAAAGAGTTTGGAAGTATTCCCTCCTCTTCTATTTTTTGGAAAACTTGAAGGAGAATGGGTGTTATTTCTTCTCTATATGTCTGGTAGAATTCAGAAGTGAATCCATCAGGTCCAGGGCTTTTGTTCTTGGGTAGTTTTTTGATTACCAATTCAATTTCATTGCTGGTGATTGGTCTGTTTAGTTTTTCTGTTTCTTGCTTTGTCAGTCTTGGAAGGTTGTATTTTTCTAAGAAGTTCTCCATTTCTTCTGTGTTTTCCAGCTTGTTAGCATATAGTTTCTCATAATATTCTCTTATAATTCTTTATATTTCTGTGGGGTCCGTCGTTATTTTTCCTTCCTTATTTCTGATTCTGTTTATGTGTGTAGATTCTCTTTTTCTCTTAATGAGTCTGGCTAGGGGTTTATCTATTTTGTTTATTTTTTCAAAGAACCAGCTCTTAGTTTCATTGATTTTTTCTATTGTTTTATTCTTCTCAATTTTATTTATTTCTTCTCTGATCTTTATTATGTCCCTCCTTCTGATGACTTTGGGCCTCCTTTGTTCTTCTTTTTCCAATTTCAATAATTGTGTCTTTAGACTGTTAATTTGGGAATGCTCTTCCTTCTTTAAATAGGCCTGGATTGCAATATACTTTCCCCTTAAAACTGCCTTTGCTGCGTCCCACAGAAGTTGTGGCTTTGTGAGTTGTTGTCATTAGTTTCCATATATTCTTTGATTTCTCTTTTGATTTGTTCGTTCACCAATTGATTAATTAGGAGAATGTTGTTAAGTCTCCATGTATTTGTGAGCCTTTTTGATTTCTTTCTAAAATTTATTTCTAGTTTTATACCTTTGTGATCTGAGAAGTTGGTTGGGAGGATTTCAATATTTTTGAAATTACTGAGGTTCTTTTTGTGGCCTAGTATGTGGTCTATTCTGGAAAATGTTCCATGTGCACTTGAGAAGAATGTGTATCCTGTTGCTTTTGGGTGCAGAGTTCTATAGATATCTGTTAGGTCCATCTGTTCTAGTGTGTTGTTCAGTGCCTCTGTGTCTTTACTTATTCTCTGACTGGTTGATCTATCCTTTGGAGTGAGTGGTGTGTTGAAGTCTCCTAAAATGCATTGTTGTCTATTTGCTCCTTCAATTCTGTTAGTATTTGTTTCACATATGTTGGCGCTCCTGTGTTGGGTGCAAATATGTTTATAATGGTTATATCTTCTTGTTGGACTGACCCCTTTATCATTATGTAATGTCCTTCTTTATCTCTTGCTATTTTCTTCATTTTGAAGTCTATTTTGTCTGATACAAGTACTGCAACACCTGCTTTTTTCTCTTTGTTGTTTGCATGAAATATCTTTTTCCATCCCTTCACTTTTAGTCTGTGTATAACTTTGGGTTTGAGGTGAGTCTCTTGTAAGCAGCATATAGATGGGTCTTGCTTTTTTATCCACTCTGTTACTCTGTGTCTTTTGATTGGTGCATTCAGTCCATCTACATTTAGGGTGATTATTGATAGATATGTGCTCATTGCCATTGCTGGCTTTAGATTCGTGGTTACCAAAGGTTCGAGGGTTGCTTCTTTACTATCTAACAATCTAACTTGTTTCTTGTTAAGTTATTGTGAACGCCGTCTGATGTTTCTTTATTTCTCCCTTCCTATTCTTCCTCCTCCTTTCTTTATATATTGGGTGTTTTATTCTTTGCCTTTAGTTAGTATTTGGATGGTCTGCTTTCTTTACTATGATTTTATTTTCTCTCGTGACATCTTTTTAGCCTTAGGGGTGCTTCCCTCTAGAGCAGTCCATTGAAGATATCCTGTAGTGGTCGTTTATGAGAGGTAAACTCTTTCAACTTTCCTTTGTGTGGAAATTGTTTAATCCCTCCGTCATATTTAAATGATAATCGTGCTGGATACAATATTCTTAGCTCGAGGTCCTTCTGTTTCATTACGTTAAATATATCATGCCATTCTCTTCTGGCCTGTAAGGTTTCTGTTGAGAAGTCTGATGACAGTCTGATGGGTTTTCCTTTGTAGGTGATCTTTTTTCTCTCTCTAGCTGCTTTTAATACTCTGTCTTTATCTTTGACCTTTGCCATCTTAATTATTATGTGTCTTGGTGTTGTCTTCCTTGGGTCCCTTGTGTTGGGAGATCTGTGGGCTTCCGTGGACTGCGAGACTATTTCCTTCTCCAGTGTGGGAAAGTTTTCAGCAATTATTTCTTCAAAGACACTTGCTATCCTTTTTTCTCTCTCTTCTTCCTCTGGTATTCCTATAATGTGAATATTGTTCCGTTTGGATTGGTCACACAGTTCTCTCAATATTCTTTCATTCTTAGAGATCCTTTTTTCTCTCAGTACCTCAGCTTCTTTGTATTCCTTCTTTGTATTCCTCTTCTCTAGTTTCTATTTCATTTATCGTCTCCTCCACTGTATCCAATCTGCTTTTAATACCGTCCATTGTGTTCTTTAAGGATTGGATCTCCAACCACAACTCATTCCTGAGTTCTTGAATATCTTTCCGTACGTCCATGAGCATGTTCATGATTTTTATTTTGAACTCCCTTTCAGAGAGAGTCATAAGGTCCATATCATTTAAATCTTTCTCAGGAGTTGTATTCATAATTTTACTCTGGACCAGGTTCCTTTGGCGTTTCATATTTGTGTATGGAGCCCTCTAGTGCCCAGAAGCTCTACTCTCTGGAGCTGCTCAGCCCCTGAAGCAATGTCAGGGATTGTAGGGGAGTGGCATTGGGGCCTCGGGGGAGGAAAGGGCTGATTTCTGGTTCCTGGCTGCTATGCCTGTCTCCACTGTCTGAACCAGTGGGCTGAGCACACAGGTATAAGCCTCTGTGCTTTGCCTTTTTAGTTGCTGTAGACAGATCCTCCCTCCGTTTGGCCCAACACCAGGGAAGGGCTTCCAGGTTTGCAAGCCCGGTGGGGCTGGCCAGGTGAAAGGTGCACTAGTTTGCCTGTCACAGAAGGGGTTCCTGGAGCCGTGCAGGCAGCCAGGGAGCTGGCACACCTGAAGATCAGAAAACCCCCAATCTGCTGGGCAGAGTACACCCAGACAATCCTGTCCACCTGTCCTTTCTCCCGAGCAGCAAGCTCCGTGC